>JAQIXX010006154.1:0-12657 GCA_034700605.1 Willowsia nigromaculata
GCTGGCAACTGATACTCAAACTGTATTCGAGAGACTTCGCTTCAGAACCAACGTCTATGAGCTTCGTGAGAACAGAGAAGTGACTCCCCAAGTATTGAGTGCAATGGTGACTAATCTTCTATACGAGCACCGGTAAGTTCTGTCGTGCACACGCTAATTGTTTTTGCATTTGGATGAATGTAAATGCAAAACTACTCAAGCCAAAAAATCCCTTCATTGTTTGATTAGTTTAGATTACATATATGATTCTACTTGACAGTGATATTTACGAGAAATCACACTTTGGATATCCATATTTTGTTTGAACATCCAGATTCATTATAGTCTATTTCTCGTAATCGTATCTTATGTTACCCCACTATTTATTCTTTGAATTGGTTGCAGATTTGGTCCTTATTTTGTGGAACCAGTAATCGCTGGTCTCAAGCCAAAAACTAATGAACCGTACATTTGTGGATTTGATCTGATCGGATGTCCTTGTGAGCCTGAAGATTTCATTGTGTCGGGCACCTGTGAAGAGCAGTTGCTGGGAATGTGTGAAAGCTTGTATGAACCGAATTTGGAGCCAGATCAACTGTTTGAGACTATATCCCAAGCGTTGGTGAATGCTTGTGATCGCGATGCAATTTCAGGATGGGGAGCGAAGGTTTATGTTATGTAAGTATATGTTATATGAATGAAATGGCTTGGTCAAGAGTTAATTAATTATACTTTTATGTCTATCCGATAACATAACAATATGTACATTTTTGTTTCAGTGAACCCGATAAGGTTACTATTCGAAAGGTCCGCACCAGAATGGATTAATCCTGCTACGCTATTCTTAAAACCATTTTTATTACTTTCAAGTTAGTTATGCATCGATTTCCTGTTTATCATCAAAGGGTAATCATTCTGTTGAATTATATCATATGTATTGGATGTATTTTTTATGCTAATTGGAAATATTGAAGTAAATAAATTTACAGTACCTCGAAAATCGTAAATCATAAATAGTTGACAGTTAATTATCATTAATGTAATAATGTGCAGCATATGTAATTGTGATTGTTAACATCATAATAAAAATTAAGGGTTGTGCAATGTGCATTAGATAAATCGAGATACCAGGAAGGAGCATTCAACATCAAAACTGTGTAGATCGCATGTGTATGCTATTAGGAACAGTTAAAAAAACTTCGAGATACGTTTGATGCAGATGTAAATCAAATCGACAAAAACAAATAAAATCAGCGCAAATGAAAATTTTTTTATTGTCTAAAATAATATTGACCTTTCGCTTATGAGAATATTTTTGCAAGTTCTTTTTTGTTAACCTTTCCTAAATGGTTCTTTGGTAGTTCAGGCAAAGATTTCAAAACCGTAGGGCATGCATATGGAGCCAATCGCGTTTTGGCCAGGTCTCGTAGGTCGTTTACTGTTAATTCTTTATCTGCCCATGCTACAACTGCAGCCACCTTTTGCACAAAATAATATAGAAAAAATCAAAATGTATCTCAACATTTAGTGAATATTCATTTGTCAAAGTTTAGTATTAAAGTGGTTCTTAAGCTGCATAACATAAACGTACTTTTTGTCCCCACGTTGGGTCTGATAATCCAAGCACAGCAACCTCCTTTATTTCAGGTAGAGATAGTAATTGCGTTTCAATTTCGAGTGCTGAGAGTTTATACCCTCCACTCTTAATTATGTCTACAGATTTTCGTCCAAGAATTTTGAATCCTCCGTCAAGATATTCCACGGTATCACCTATATTTGGTATTAGATTTTACAAATTGAGGATTAGTTCAATGGATCATCATCAACAAGAACCGAAAGGATTCATGACGCAAGGTCTGTAAAGAGCCTAACAGTTAATCTGGTCGCATCATGTACACAAACTTTTTGTCTTCAATTTTGATGAAAATTGTGTGTTTTATGTAATTTGATGCGTAGAATCCGAATATTTAAGTTTCAGCCATTTTTATCGATCGAAGCGCCATCTGGAGGCCCAAAGTAGCGGCAAAATAGTTTTTCACAGAAAATGTCATTCGGTGTGTTTAACGGTACTAATTACGTAGTTTTTAGCCATCTAGAATAAAAGCCATTTTCCCACCATTTTGGGCCTCCAGATGGCGCTACGATCGATAAAAATGGCTGAAACTTAAATATTCGGATTCTACGCATCAAAATACATAATACTGCCAATTTTCATCAAAATCGAAGACAAAAAGTTTGTGTACATGATGCGACCAGATTAACTGTAAGGCTCTTTACTTTTACCTGTTATAAACCATCCATCCTCTGTGAACTCCTTCTTTGTAGCTTCTGGGTTACCCCAATATTCTCGGAATACGGAAGGTCCCTTCACTAGAAGATCACCAATTACCTTTTCCCCTTTAGCGAGTTTTACATCCATCTTTTTGGCATCCCCAACAGCTAGAACATCGTAGTCAGATCGAGACCTCATGTCCGCTACCATCAACTTTACAGATTCGAATGGGCCACCAACAAATCCTGGTCTTCTTTCTCCATGCAAGGGGTTTGTAAGGGCCATACCAATTTCTGATAAATTGTTCATTGATTTTACTAACTCCGCTTGACTTCTTTGTAAGATTTATTCCTACTTTGAAAATAAAAATTAAACGAAAGAGAACCTGTCATTCCATATCGCTCCAGTGCTCTATGTCCAGTTATATGCTCAAATTTTTCAATTACTGGCACCGGAAGGGCTGCAGAACCACTTATAAAGACTCGCATCTTTTGCTTGCAGGTTTCTCGCACGAATGATACTTGAGCTTCGCTCTTGGCAAAAGTTTTTTCATACTCCTCGATTAATTTAACGTAGATTGTTGGAACTGCCATCAGGACATTTGGCCTTTCTTCTTTCGATGATAGTAGTTCTTGCCATGTTTTCGTTGCATCAAATTTACCAAGCATATGACACCTTAACAGATATAAAAAAGGTTTTAATAAATATACAGTTAAGGTTATGTGAGTACTGAATTTATAATATTCATTAAAAATGACTGACCTGGCACCAACTGAAGCTGGGCTTATCAATGCATGAATCAAACCATGTGTGTGATGAAGAGGCAACACATGGAGCATTGTATCTTTGGAAGTGATTTCCCAGGCATCACAAATGTTTTCGACTTGAGCCAACAGGTTGGAGTGCGTCAAGAGGACTCCTTTGGGCATTCCTGTAGTGCCACTCGTGAAAAGAATTAATCCACCTTTGCCTTCATAATTTGTTGGATCAAGAAGTGATGGGGATGGACTTTCTTCAGATTTCAGAGTTTCGAAATCTACGACCAGCAACTCTGTTCCTGCAGCTTTTGCAACTTTGTTCATTCGATCTGCAAACTTCTTAGTGGTCACTATAAGTTTGGATGAAGTGCTTTTGACAAAGTACTCCAACATATTCTCTGGATGTGTTGCGGACAACGGAATGGCTGAAAGCGGAAGCAAAAAATTGGTGAAAGGTTAGGAGTAAGATATATGCTTTTTTCATGAATCAAAATTCAAAGTCCACAAACAAATCAGAATCTTACCAACATGTTGTGCCCACCACGTAGCTCCTAAAGTGGTTGGAAAACTGAAGTCTCTATCACACAGAAAAGCAATCCGCTCTTCACTTCCAGGCACTAATGATTTCAACTCCTTTGACAAATACACTGATTTCTTCCCGAATTCTTCATAAGTGAAATTGGTGCCGGTATCGTCCGTAAATGCTACTTTTTTCGCATACTCTGGTTGTAAGGTACGTGCAAACAATGGCAATTTGATATCTTGTTTGGCACGAGAAGACGCCCACCTTAATGATCCAGCAAACTTTCTACTTCTGCATGATTCTCGAACTCCTACCGCGGAGGCAGCGGTCTTTAGAGATGACAGCGTTCTCATCATTTTGATACTAAATTTTTAAACCTGAGCTTTGCAATCTCATGCAAGAAAGATTTGTGTGAAAATTATTTACATTAAAATCAAAATCAACAGTTTGCGTAAAAAACAGACGTCTAGTAAGCGATAATTGGTTCTAGGCACCTACATATGTTTTAGCACTTCAGGTAAATTAATGATGAGCTCTACATTACAATATGACAGAGAGTATTTATATCTACCTCTTCATGTTTATCACATTCACAATAAATCTATCACAGTGACAGTTGAGTTATCACGAGAAGCACCCCAAACTTTACAAAATGAGAGTTATCCGTTATCCTTGAGAAATCTTGTACTTTGACCTTGATTTCCACAAAAGTAGCGTTATTTTCATTTGCATACCTGTGAGAACAGAATGAATCAAACTAGAGGAGTGTTGATTGGAAAATTGGAATCAAGGAAGGTATGCTATATGCAATATGGCCTGCCAAGCCGATATATAGTCTTTAAGTTTGGGTCCCAAAGTTGGGTTAATTAATCACGCAATCGCATTTATCTAGCATGGACTCAATTGGAAAGCATGACCTATATTACTGCAACTTTAACATCAATATTGTACATCGTAGTTGTCATTGCTTTAGCTAGCACGCATGTCGTGAAACCGACTATTCTTAATTTTAGTATTGACATAAATGAGCTCTGTAAAAAACAAGCTAAAACATCCTAATTATCACAGAGAGCTAATCATCATAGCGGTTCATATTTTCACATCTCAAACATGGAATTATCAAGAAGTACTGCACGATTCACAATGTAGACACAACAAATTCAAGTGAAGTTAGTATTTTTACACGGAATGGCTACTTCCACTTGATTGTCATTAAATATGCTGGAATTTAGGTGGCAACAAGCGAAGTGTCACGAGAAGGACTGCAGAAATTTATGGCATTTTGCTGGACAGTCGAGAGTCAAGAGAGACAGCAGCGGTTTGTGCTGTTGCTCGACCGGAATCATCTGTGGAGAGTGGAGAAAACACATGTTTTGGATGTTTGTACATGCAGACATGCAGATGCTTCAAAGTTATCGAGTCATGCTCGCAAGAGGTGATCATAAAACCCCGGCAAGTATCTGCAATGCACCTGAGGAGATGCTTTTTTTCCCTCAGAATGCTTGTAAATAAAATCAGCCTGGCTTTTTGCTTCTAAAAGCATCTGCTTTAAAAATTATCCCTGTTGTGTAATTGATCATGAAATTCAATTATCGATTAGTATCTCAGTACAACCTCACATCAGTCCTTTTTTACTTTTTCACCTCCCTCAAACTAACATAATTGTATTTAAAAGTTAACTGTTGTTGATAATCGAATTGAGCGAAAAATGTGTTGTCGTTTGTGCCACTAAACCATGAATGTAATTAACAATAATTGTGTAATTAGCTAAAGCGTTCTGTGTGTCCTTTGTCAAGTTTCTCTGTAATGTATGGTAATGTAAGTAAATTATGACAAATAGCATATCAATTCAACTTCAAGCGCAGCAACTTCCATTTTAATAATGTATTATATATTTATTTATTTATCAATTTTATAGTTGGAGATTTCGCGAAGTCGCTTAGGCCCTGCTGCTGGATGATGACAAAGCAAATGAAGTGACAATGTCTAGAGTGGATATTGTGATGATGATCCTGTTTTCTGAAGGATCCTCCGTGTCCGTCTTTGAGCTGTCTGGCTAATTTTGTGCCTCCTGATTACTGATGCTAATGTCTCCACACCCGCATGTTGTGAGATAAAATATTAGGATTTTATCTGCCATCGAAGTAGAAATGACGAGCTCTCCTCCACCCCCACCAACTGGAGTACTTTACAGAGTTGATGGAGAAAGCTTGAATACCTTGATTGAAAAATATGAAAAGGTATTTATTTAGTTACTATCTAACTTTTTCCCATTTCGATGTCAATCGCTCATATGACCAAGTTTTGTTGTTAATTTTTAATAAAATATTTACCTTTGCTTTGCAGAGCTTAACTACCAATGCCTCTGAACAAGATCGACAGGATAAACTGCGACAAGAATATTTAACGCTCAAATCAAGATTATCAACTTTACCGCAAAAGGTAAGTCTAACAATTAATTAATTACGCACATTAAATCTTTGATTTGACATGCTTTCTCAAACTAACAAACGTGTACTCCTATTTTCTTTGTTTTTCAGTTGGAATACAATGCACTTGTACCGCTAGGCAGACGGGCTTTATGTCCTGGGAAAATTATACATACGAATGAAATAACGTGCCTTCTTGGAGACAATTGGTTTGTTGAATGTTCCGCCGATAAGGCTATAGAGATTGTAAATCATCGCATAGCAAGTATGTATTTCACAAAGTAAAACCAACGAATCAATAGGAAATCTACAGTTTGATAACCTGTATATTTATATATTTATCCTTTTAGAATTAGATGAGCAACACGAGAGCCTTAAGAAGGAAAGGGAGTTAATTAATAACTGGAAGCAAGAAGCAGAGCGCCAACTTGTTGAAACAATCGGGGAAGGTACGGTTGAAATCAGAGAAGATTTTGACGATGAATATGAGAAAAGTTGGAAAGAGCAGCACCGAGAAAATGTTCGGCGGTATCATCAGCAGAAGGCTAAAGAGAGATTGGAAGCTCAACAAGAGAAGCTTACTAGTGATGACGATCTGTGGTCCCGACTGGATGAATTGGAAATTCAAGAAGAGCTAGAAAACTACCTCGAACAGGAAAGCATTACTGACGATCAAGTAGATAAAATTTCACATACTTTAGCTCAAGAAAATCATCCTCCAAGCAGAAATGCAAAAGTAAATGGTCCCAGCACTGGAGGTACTTACTTGGTCCCTGAAACCGCAGCTTCTTCAGATAAAAAGACTGACATCCTTTCAACAAATCCCCCGTCAACGGGGAAAAGGGTGAAATTTAGCAATGATAATATTGTTCATAACATATCGGATGATACGGGCTTTTCCAATCAAGAATCTTACAATCAAGAGAAACCTGCAACTGCCACCGTACCTGTAGGATTCACCGATGACAATACAATATCTAGTTATCCTTGTTTCGAGCCAATCATAATACGCTTTCGGCACAGTTCGTCTGCTGAAGTGGAAGATGACGAAGACGCCAACGCTTCCGAAACTGAAGAGGAAGACCTAAAGTACCAAATGGTTTCTTGTCCTGGAGAAATTGTAAAAGTATTTGGACCCACTTCCGTTTCTGCGATAAGTAATAAGCCATCCCCCAAATCTATATTAAAACCTTTTGCTCCCCCACTTGTATCTGATAAACGGTCTAAGAAAGCTCAAACAAAAGGTTCTGCCAAGAAGAATTCAGCAGTGTCATTTGAAGATGGTGACATTGACATTGATGACATTGATGTTGCTGAAACACCTTCAGCTATATCAAAAGTTGTTACTGAACGTGTCCCCGTATTTACCTCTCTACAACTAAACAATACTCAAGAAGAAACGATAAATAATCAAACTGAAAACGCAAACGTTAGTAAGCCTGTCAGTTTGTTTAAAATGCGGCGACAGCAACAGCAATCTGTTGGTGTAGTTGTTACAAGTCCCGAGTAGAGTATTAATGTTATATATTCAATATTAGATCGTTTAGATGATGATTCATAGCAGCATTCTTCCGTACATTTGTAGACCCTTTTAAGTATATGTGTCTCGTCAGTCGTCACACAAAGATTAACGATGATATTTGAGTATGACCTTAATACTTGTTGTGTAGGTGTAACCTTTGGTATGTTATAAAAAAAAGTTTATTTATCGCATGCAACCCGTTGAGTAATTTATGAACAATAATTAAGTTTACATGTGTCGTTCAGTAAATTTAAATCATGTTGTAAAATGAATATTTTCGCAATAAAAATCCCAAAAATGTAACCCGCATTAAATGTGGTTGGTTTATTTTTACAATATTAGGACAAATGTCATACACGAAAATCCAACATTGATACATGAATAGTTACATTGGCTGAAGGAATCAGCGTTTTAAAATACATGTGTGCAGGATTGAGAGCGAATCCTATTTTACTGTAACGAACTTACCAATGTAAAGTGTAAATTGTGATTTTGAAAACGGACACTGGTGCATTAACTGTTGTAATAATAATTGTTCCTTATTTTTTATCATCAACTGAACACCCTTAAGATACCAGCAAGTTACGCAAATACAAAATACGAAACGGTGGACGAAAATGTATATTACCCTTTGTTTAAAATCAATATTGTAGGTTGTACAAATATGCAAACTAAAAAGAGCCTATCATGTCTTGGAAGAAAGGAAATGATATGTAAATTTAATCCTGAGAATTCGAAACTTTGGGGAAAACAATGTCATTTTAAGCTGAAGAATTCATTAAAGAAACCCAAGTCTTTTCGAAGAAACTTATTACTTATGAAAACGGTATTTAAAAAAATATAAAACGCACAAAATCGCATTTTCGTCTTGCTTGCTGTAGAGGTTTTCATATTGCAATAGATTATCTAGACTTCCTGGAGACTATTGGTAAGTATATAAGCTCTATGATCATTTGTAGTTTAGTGATTTATGTGACCTTATTTTCTGTTGCTTGACCTTCTTTATAAACTTCAAACACTGATGACAAAAAAGTAAGATAGTAAAACTTAATACAACTATATGACTAATCATCATCTAATTTTCGAAATGAACATTATTGTTGACTAGTTTGAAATACTGACATTTTAAAGTTGACTTTTCACCAGACAGACGACAATGATTTAACCGTTTGTTCAACTATCTGGTTAACATTTAAGAACAAAAAAATAGAAAAACAATTAATAACTTCAATGAGTTTTATAACCTTTCTTAGAATTCAGGTCAGGTCAGGACACCAAAATGGTTGTGACAAACATATTATAGGTATGTGTTATTTCCCCTATCAATCATCACCCTCCTATTATATTGCAAATACTTCCTAGAAAAAAGTATTATTTCAATTTTAATTCCCTAGACTGAAATGTCGAACTACTTACCAACAATAAGATGTGAATATTGTTAACAAACAGAACCTTTTGTACGTGTATAATTGCATGACATTTCAAAAAAGTGACCTTATAATATTTTACATTCAGATTTCAAACAGTAATATATAACATTGCATACCTAGAATATAACATACTTTTATAGTTTTGTATACGTCTACCAATAAATAACTTGACTAGAATTGGTAAAAGGTGGCATGGCCCATTAGAGCATATGTAAAATTGAATTGGTTCTTCGCTGGTTTCGGGTTTCAAATTTTAAACAATTACTCACAATAGAAGTAGCAAAATTTTTTATAAACTATTTTTCAGAGGAAATTCAACAAGTAAAGTAACGAGCATATAAGCTTTTCTTAAAAAATGCAAATACTGTTGTAAGGAGTCGCTGCGAATATATGTTTTCAAAGTTGTAATAATTGTAGCTCTATATAATTTGTAATTTGATGGCAAAATTTTTTTCTTGAAAATATATTAAATATACGCGGAAACCTATATAGCTCGCCAAATAAATTTGTATCAAGAATTGATGTTTTTACATCTTTAACAAGTTTTTTTTTTGCTAAATTGATATAAATACGCCTTCGAGTCTACATTATTTAAATTACACAGTAAAATTAAATTAAGATAAAATATATATAAAAAATGCAAGCATATCATATCATATTACTATTTCAATACTTCAATATGTTTTCATGATGAGGTCTTCCATTCTCAAATTCAAACCAATTCTATTTTTTTGTTTTTGATGATTTTGTCAAAATATTATTTTATTTGAGATTCTCCGTCTCTCTCGGTTCATTGACACACTTTGTATCGTTTCATTATATATTATGGTAGTTTGTCACGGTCAATAAATCGTATTTACTGATTGCAGAACGACTTGATGATTTCATTAAGTTATTAGAACGGAAGAGTTGACGAGAACATTGCCTCAATGGCAGGTGGAGCAGGAATGAGATCCTCGAGTTTCAGGTAAAAGATTCTTTGCAGTCCTTGTACGCTAAGACTTCTTAGCTCAGGTAGCTTAGCAAGCACACGAGAAAAGTAGTGAGGTTTCTTTTGTGCTTCACAGTTGTACGTAACGTGATCGCGGAGAGAGCCAATGATTTTCATTTGGAGTTGTTCCACTTTCACCGGATCTTCCAACGAATGCCGATCTATAATTTATTAACAAGAAGGATCGATTATTGATGATGGTATTTGGCAACAACGTTTTAATATTCAATTTTTGACAAATTTAATGAGCTAGACAAATTCAAATGACATATCTCTAGTAATGATCTTTTACCTGTGACCAAAGCGAGGGCTTCCAAACATGCCATAGTTGACAAATCCATTTGCATGGATTGTAACGAATTGCTAAATTCGATTATCGCATCATACCAATCTCCAAATACTGGTTTACATTGCTCACGATGCAGTACGGTGCCATTGCAAAAGGTTAGCGTGTTTTCGTCTGGCTGGATTCTAAAATGAAAAAAAAACAAACAATAACCATTTAAATTCAATCTTAATTATTTCTCTTCCAAGAAAACCAGTAGCCTATATCTACATGTAATATAGATGATGCGGCTACGTTGAAGCAGCGAATTTTGATGATTTTTTTTTTCGAAACAATTTTGGCTAATACTCTTACCTGTATGCAAGCCGTAAAACAAAAAGTTCCAAAGATGCACTCTGCAGTAATAAATCTTGATCATGTTTGGTAAAGTCAAAAAATCCTGGTATCTTCTCAGCCATTCCCCTGATTACGTCGAAGCAGCTAGTAAGCAACTTAAAAAAGAATTGAATGTGCTCAGGATGATTCACAATAGAGTCTTTGTCTTGTGGCAGGTCATGTTCCTGGTATGGTGGCTCTTGGTACTGTAAATTGCAGAAAATAAAGAGGGTTTATATATAGTTTAAAAGCACGTCACGTTCCAACTCTCTTTGTTCATTTCCCAATACATCTAAATTAGAATTCTCGTGTAAGAGATGCTGCTTAAAAGCTTACCATGGAATAGTCTTTTGTTTGCGTATCGGGACTGCTGTCAAGATGAGCTCGAACCAATGCTGTAATGAGAGAAACGGGTGGGGAAGGAGGACCCACTGCTGCCGGTCTCCCTCCAGTCGCCCCTGAAGCATCTTTGGGCTTTGATGGCAGTCGCCCACGTCTTCCTTTTAAGGAATCAGTTCTGACAACCTCTCTCACCATTCCAACCTGTATTTAAAAAGAATCCCATTATGCAAAATTTCATACGATAATATCATTTTCATGAGAATTGAAATTTGATGTTACTGATTATAAAGCACTCACAGCTAGACATTTTTGAAATCGACAAAATTGGCATCTATTTCTCCGTCTTTTATCAACTGGACAGTTTCGGTTGGCCATGCATACGTATTTAGCACCTCTTTGAACTGTTCGTTTGAAGAATCCTTTGCATCTGTTGTTTCGGACGGATTACCATCAAGCCACACGTCAAGGTAAGATAGTTGAGTCAAAGGAAAAAAAGAAAAAAAATAGATGAGTTTCATGATTCTCATACGCTTGTTACTTATCGTTCATGCATTATCTTTGAACTTTGAAAAATTAAATGACATAGTCATTTCAATAAAAATTATATTATGTAAAATGAAAGATTAAAGAAGATTTTTTGCACATATTTTATGCATATCATATTAACTTTAACTTAGTAAATTACATCATACATGCATCAACTTGTGTAATACAACATGAGTGGCCAAATGCATAATAATATCATCAACAACAACAATGCTGATGCACGATCAGACCGGGCGCAACCTGAAGGAGCAAAGCAAAATACGACAACGAATCGTCGTCCCTTTGTTCAACATATTTTGCATATTCTTGGTCATGTTCATGCACATGTACTACGAATATACAGAAACTCGAGTTTCACTCGAACGTACAGCGCAGGCAATGGAAACTGAGCAGGACGATGACGGTGCAAAGGGGAAGATTGAAGCTGTGATTGGACAGGCTACAGATATGAGAGCAAGACCAAGAAACCGAAAAAGGAAGAAGCCATTGTCATCAAGATTGTTCCAGTGACTGATCTCAAGTTAGATGAGATTAATTTCAACTGAAAACTTTCTTGAAGCTGAGACTACAGTTTATGAAGATTTTTCAGTGGATTACGCCGGAGTGAAGGGGACGAACGATTATTCGTGGTGAATTGTGTTTTTTAGTGAAGTGGGTAAAGTCTTGTGAAGTGCAATCGGACTTTGGAGATAAGGAGACAAGTAGGACCTCAACCTGAGAATTTCAACTGAAAACTTTCTTGAAGCTGAGACTACAGTTTATGAAGATTTTTACCCCAGAGTGAAGGGGACGTACGATTTTCTTAGTGGTAAAGTGAAGTGGGATTCTCTCCACTATGGGGAAGTTAAAAGTGGGGAGAGCTGGAGGTGGGGGTAATCCTCAAAAGCAGAGGAAGGACACTGGAATCCCTAAAGTGAAGGACAAAATCCCTGGGAAACGAAATCTTCGTTCATCAAGACGCAGCCGTCTCAAGAAACAAGGAGTTTACGACGAGTAATTGCAATTACGTCAATTATTTATTATTAAGTTGATTGTGAAAAGTGATTGTAGAGGTAGTTTATGTATTGTTTCTTTATTTTATTCTCAACAGATATTTAAAGTGGATCAAGGATGGGAAAACCTATGAAGAGTTCCAGAAGATGAGGCCAGAGAGGGATGGATGTACCCATCGCGTCAAATCAAAAAAATTTATTGACGATGGGAT
>JAQIXX010006155.1:0-12656 GCA_034700605.1 Willowsia nigromaculata
AAAATGCATGATTTTAGCATACTTTGGCTGATAACTAAAAAACCATTGAATTCGGAAATTTCTAGTTTTCTTTATCGAAAACTACGTGTTCAATTTGTATGAAATGGATATAAATTGGTTTAAATTCGATAGTCGGAAATGGGACATGTTCAGGCAATTTCAGCCAAAATAACAGGTGGGGTGAGCAGTGAGAGAGCATAGGTCTGATATTGTATGTAAATGATAGATAAATATGCATGAAGGAAAGGCAAGCAAAAAATAACATCTGACGGATCGATAGATCAGCCAGAGACATTCGATGGATATTTGTAAATTTTCAAATAAATTCGATCGGCGCGAACATAAGATCTAACCAGATGCTAAATACTCAGTAACGTACACGCATTAAAGTCGACGTTGTAATGCAACAAAATAGATACATTCCACCCGCTCCCTGTCACTGTACCAAATAATTACTCCTTAAACTTCGAATTTAAGGTTTTAATGCCAGACATTACAATTATTAGAATAAACTTCCCCCTTCACCCATTTCAAGCGTAACCACGATTTCAACACTTCTCGTTTTTCGCTTTCTCAGGGAGCGTTCAGGTGTCCAGGTCCAAACTCGGGAGTTTACCTTAACACATTGAAATGTGGATCCCACCAAAAAAATTGAGGCAGATGAAATGTCCACGGGAAGAGTGTTTGCGATTTTCAGATGTGAGAAATAAACTACGGGACCACTCACCTTGGTAATTTTTGTAAAGGTGCATACAGAGGAATCGGAGTAGTCCAGACGAAAAGAAGATTGTAAATGAACAGACGAGGGAAAATGGCAACTAAATTCTCCACTCAATATCGTTCGCAAAAATTGGAAAATCGAGCATTCACTGTTCACATTTGCAAGAAATGTTTCACCAAACAACTAGAACTTGATGTGGATTGTCGTCTCTGGGGAGTTACAGAAGAACTATTCGTGGACAAATTGGCGATAAATTGAATAAAATTAAGTGTTATTATTGCCATATAATCATGAATGAGTCTTTTTAATTCCTTAACCCAGCTGAAGTTAGATTAGTGATAATGCATCCGTTACAGTTTTTATTTAATAATTTGAAAAACTCAATTTATTTACCAGTGCAAATATCAGCCATGGTTTTTGCCTTATAATGCGTGGCAGGAATTCGAGATTCAAAACAGGTCAAATAGTATGATGGCGAACCCGAGATTGTAAGGTCATCCAGGAAAACCAAGCTAATCTAATGAAGTCCAGTGAATCTCTGTCAACTGCTTCACTTAAATTTAACCAGTTTGTGGAAATAAGCAATAAAATATGTCGATCCAAGTTATTAAAGCATCGGAGACCTTTTCTCGTTTTATTTCTACCCTGCACAAGTAAAACTCACCGGAAATGTGGATACTGTGCATGCCGTTAGCTCCAGTCTTCGTGTTATTTTAACTGAAAAATTACTAGATATTTAATGGGCACCATATATCTTGAGCCACTCCAACTAAATCTTTTTCCCAATTACTGGTAGTTTTTAACTGCAGGCTTTGCAAGCGAAGGACTTCCTCAATTCCAAATAAGTCTGCAACCGACCTCAGACGATCTGCGCAGCGGTCAACTGAGTTCGTGGACAAAAACAAAACCTGATAAAAATTCTAGAAGCATGCCCACAAATAAATTGGAAATTCCGGAGGGTATTCTAAAATTGCTCACCTCAGGGCAGTTATGTTTTAACTTGGAATAAATTACTGGTCTAGCTTGTAACGTAACTCGCTGTTAATCTCATGATATGCTAATGTAAATTGGTATTTAACTTATATTGCATTTCCAAGTCTGCAGCGGTATAGAGAATCGGTACGATTTTCAGTTGAAAGAACTTGCTTGATTTTTTTAAAATCAGTATATTGGTGCCACCACGCGATAATGAATTAATACAATCGTAGCATCTCTAAAGATAAACTTGCCAAAAACTAGCTCCAAAAGTTGGAATCCTAATCAGTATTTAACAATTTTATGAAAGTGTGACTTTTCTCGCGTCCCTTTGTGCTTCATTACAAGCTAGATAACTCAATTGACATAAACTGACTAGGTATTCCTTTTAGAAGGTAGCTCATGGAAGCTATTGTTTTGGGGTACATACTAGCGGCAACCCCAGCTGTGTGCTCGCAGAGCCGATACATCCACGCTTGTAAGGTGACGGTGGAAATTTTGTCGTAGTCCAAAAACACAGCTCTATATTGCGTATCGCATATCGTTGCCTCTAATAATAAAAAATATAAATTCAAATAACCAAAAAAGCTACCTTTCAAAGTCAAATCACTCCATTCAACGGTATCACCTTTTAGAGTACCTTTCAGCAATCAACTAAACTGATGCCACTAAATTTTCCACATTTTTTCGAAGAGTTTCTTAATTCATTGAAGAAAGAAAAAATAGCAAAAAAGAAGATTGTTTGTTCTTGTTTGTCCTTTTCTTTATTGTTATTCGATTCCTCTAGAATACTCCGGTTTGTTCCGAGTTACTCCAACTGTTGCTAATACTGATGTTTTAGCCTTTATTTCAAACTATGCCGCTATAAATTAGGACCCCACAAATACCTATTACGAGAGGAATAGCAGATAGTCTTAACTTACTTAATTTTAGTGCAGATACTGGACTTCGGGGTAGTAGCTCACCACCAGTCTCATAAATTGGTCGTGGAGTTTTGCACGCCATTCAGTTGAGAAATCTGCGGTGGAGAAAATCCGTCCGACTCTCAGTTTCAAGGGCTTTTTCCACTGCTATATACTAATTGTAAGTTGTAAGTTCAGTAAGTTCAAAACTGCCACCACAAATTTATAATTAAGGATAATGCACATTTGTTAGGGACAGTTTGAATACAGATTACTTTCAGTTAAATGACATAATTGGAATTGGTTCATCAGCGAATTTGCCTTCGCTAGTAGCTGCAAAGCCATTCCAACCTACTTTTTCTAACTTCTACTGGGCATTGAGCCATTCTTCTGATGCAAAGATCGCATGTCGGAAAGAAAATGAGTTGGAGGCGGAATGCCATCCAACCTTATGCATAATATTATAGCGTCTAAAATACGTTCTAATGCAATGCGATAATTTTTAAAAGTGTAGAAAGTTATCACAATGCATTTTTTATTCTATATGCAGTCTATGTTGTCTTGGACACATTTAAATGCCTAAGTTTTTGGCTGCAAATTACGCATCTACTAGTTCATAAAATACCCAGGCGTTAAAAAAAAAACAAGTGGCGCTTAATCAATTATTTTTAAAAAAAATCGTGTCATTCGTTCCTTAAAGTCTTTTCACGGTTCTACAAAAGTGGAATAAGATATAATATCATTCTCTAAATAAATTATGTGACCCATGAATTAATTTAAAATTATTCCTTTTTCAACGTCGCGATTGAATCAGCAATTTTGCATTTTGACTTGTTGATTATCATTCAAATTTTAAAAAAATTGGTGGTATTCATGGAACAGATTAAAACAATGACTGTTTACAGCTAGAGCGTTCAAAATTTCTACATATTTGCATGCTTTGGCTCCTCCGTTTACGTTCGCTCCAAAGAAATTATCAGCTCAGTTTTTATCTAGCATTTGCTTTACAAAATTTTACTGATGTAAATGCAGTATTCAGCAGTAATTTATCTTGACTCCCATCATCACGAATTACAAAGTGAATGCCATTCAAAATGTTAATTTATTAATGTGGGAATATGGATATGGTTTCATGCAGTTGATTACAGTACTTATTTTATTCAAATAGATCTAATGTGTAATTTGTTGGCCGACATTATAATTATGTTTCTCAATTAATTAACTTTCAGCGAGCTTTCTATCATTCATATTGACGCTGAGGGTGTTTTTCAGGCTTCCAAAGTTGATAATCAGAACAAAAGCAGCCTCGAGTTTTAGAGCGACAAATTCTGTGATTTCATGGAAAGAAATATCAAATAAAGCATTGCTCAAAAATCCGTTTGTTCATCAACTTTCATCAGAAGAGCATTTTTTACAGTATATCTACAATAGATTAACGGAGAAAAAAGAGCCTCTGGGTAAGCAGACACATTTTTGTGTGACAATATTAATTGTTGACCGAAAATACAAATTTATTTGAACATCCATAGCATGAAAATTTTTGTGGGAATGCTTAGAGAGCAATGCAATCGAAAAAATCGTCGCTGACAACAACTCGTTCAGATTACCTGATTATATGAAACTGAGGAACTGATGCTGAAACCCGATTCGTCATAAAAACTTTCAAAAACAAGACGAGAATGTTTCAGTCCGCAAAGCAATTACAAATAATGTCCAAGTTTATGGTAATGTGTAGCGTGAACTTAATCATTTTGTGTGACTTTTTTCAAATAGGAATGCATTTTCCACTTGGGTTTCAGAAACCAATCATACTTGGCTAACTGTGAAATACGATGCGAGAATAAGGATTTACAGCAAAAACCAGATAAAAATTCTGTAAAATCTATGAAATTTCAGCAAAAATTTATCAATAAGTTTTGCATCGCTCACGCCTACAGTTTTTAAGATAGATAAATGAAATTTGGCATGAAGGTGTAAAATTACAGTCAAACCATAGCCGAGTTTTACGATTTTCAAAATCTATCATATTTTTGAAAATTTGGCGCGAAAACTTAAAATTCCTAAAAATTAAGCAATTTTCTGGTTGTAAGAGTGTTGACACTGTAGATACCAATTTGTGACGTTAAATTGCATGCATTTAGGAATTTTTGTAATTAAAGCAGCGCCATCTGCAATAAATATTTATTTTTTACTCATCTGTTTTTTACAATTCGGCAAAATCGACGAAGTTTGACGCATTTAAAAATGTCGGACTTTATACACGAATTTCACATTATAAATACGGTTAGCTGAATTCGTGAAATATTTTCAAAAAAATTTAAATAGCAATTTACCTTTGCTAATTTATACAAAGTGGGAAATATTATTTGGTTAGTCCACAATTCCGAAATTTGCAAATTTTACGTTTTCACTAATCGTTACTTCGGACGCAAATTATGAATTTGAAGTTGGATTTTTAAAATATTCAAAAGTTTTGTCATTCTATGCGATTTGGCAACATCAAAATGACAAAAAATTAAATCTACAGGACAATTTACACTGCTTTGAAAACCAAAGCAACAATGTACATTTGATTTAGCATGTCCGATTGATATGTATAGTCTAAACCACAAATTTTTACTCCATTTTTGAAATTTTAAGTTTTGGCGCCAAATTTGAAAAAATATGATAGATTTTGAAAATCGCAAAATTGGCCTATGTTCTGACTGTAATTTTACACCTTCATGCCAAATTTCATCTATCTATCTCAAAAACTGTAGGCGTAAGCGATGCAAAACTTATTGATAAATTTTTGCTGATATTTCATAGATTTTACATAATTTTTATCTGGTTTTTGCTGTAAATCCTTATTCTTACATCGTATTTCACAGTTAACCAAGTATGATTGGTTTCTGAAATCCAAGTGGAAAATGCATTCCTATTTGAAAGAAAATCAGACTTTGTGTCTTGAATTGTTCCCTTGCACGGTTCCAAGCATACGCAGCCATGCATTTCCCATCAGGCGTGACCCCAAGACTCTACTGATGTGGAAATAGGGCACTATTGCAATGTAAAAATTGCTTCGGCGTTTAGGATTCACAGCAAAAAGAAATTCCTGTTGCAATAAATTATAAAATCAAAATTCACTGATTTGTTTAAATACTTTTTTACTTCCAGCTTATTTTCAAGATGGGGCTTGATGTAATTATTGATAATAGTTAAGTTTTGATTGAGATCATAAAAAGTTATAAAATATAAACAAAAATGTATTTTTTAAATTGTTTTTTTTTTTTAACTTTTTTTAAATTTTTAAAGGAAATTATAATCTCAAATTTCATTTGTGTATTTGCTGCAGAAAGTTTCATTTTGATATCTTCTTTAGCTTAGGAGTAAATCCTTACTCATGCTTAAAGTGAAAATTAAGCATAACTTTTGTTTTAAAAATGATGCAGACATGGGGTCTGGACGAAATGCTATCTCTTAATGAGTATAATCATATACAATAAGTTTCAGCAATTTTAAAAATTGCATGGTTTACCATTTTGGCAATAAAAAACATACTCAAAGTTAAAAATTTTAACTTTAAGTAACCATAATCACCAGCATATCTTAACTTAAGATATGCTGGTGATTATGGTGGTTATAAAATTCTCACAGTAAATACGCTCTATGCTAAATCGAAGATATCTTAATTTTTTAAATCACAAATATAAAAGCTTAAAATGTTAAGGTAACTCTTACAATTTAATATTTTTGAATGATCAATGATTTTCACAGAACCTCATATGAAGATGATCTTATAAAATCAAATTGTTTTCGTAGTTTATAGTGAAATTGTCGTAGCTTTGTAGGAAATGGATGATTTTTGTCGTTTAGACGTACTATAAGCGCTATAGATCTGGAAACTTCTGATTTCATAAGCAGTGAAATACAAGACTCCAACGTAAGCTTCTACGGAGACATGTAATCATGAAGAAAAATTCCACGTACATTATAAAATGAGGACTATTAAGTGTTATTTTTTTATCCAGTGTACCCAGGGTAAATATTCGGAAAGTGTTGTTTATGTTGCTAGGGTTTGCATTAGGTAATGGGAACAGTTTCGGAATTTCTCTGCATTCTTCTGAGAATGCATCATTTTTTCTCTTCTGACTTCTAGATTGCCGAACCATCCATGAGTCTCACTCTTACAAAGAGCTCCTCCAGACTTCACAAAAATCACAGGGAATCACAGGACATGGAATCGGTTCCACTTTTAGCTTTGCGAGCTGATTTCATTTCGTTTGGGACATCACATCTTACCTTCTAGGATCACCGAAACTGTTGTAGCCAAAAACCAGCTTCTAAATCTGAAATGTTGTAAATCATCAATTATCGATTATTTTTATTTTTGGGTTCACTCTCTTCGCTTCCGTTTTATCAAAACGCCTCAGAAATAATGAACTGCCAACCTGCGCCCACTTACGATAAATAGAAGAATAGTAAAATTTCTAAATAGCCCGAGCCGTGGCAGTAGATATTCAGAATTGTATTGAAGAAGCAGAGAATCATACAGTTTTGGAGGAACTGAAGCCAGACTTGAAGCAACTCATTATTATGCAGCATATTTTAAATTGGTGATTAGTTATTTTGAGAAAATAATTACGAATTTTAATTGCAAGTGAAGGTCTACGAAAATATCCAGAAATCAGGCAACTCGCTCCGATTCGCATTTTCGCAATTTGTTTTTGATGACACATTTACTATATGCTAATATTTATGCTAGTTTACCTGATTTCGATGTAAATCATATCTGGGTAAAATCGTCTGACCTAGGAAAATGGTCGAAATTGAGATCAGCATTTTGCTAATTAATTCATGGGGTTGCATAGAGCTATATTTAGTTAGTCAATTGGCACTAACAAAAAATTTAAAATATCACTTTCTTCAAATAACGGGAGGTACAATCTTGAAAAGTGCTCTCACGGGGATTTAGCTGGAAGCCACATTTTTTGACGCAGAAACTTGAAATTTTGCACATTTATGTCAAATAAAATTGTCTAGGAGGGTCTTTTCTTCGTTTTTCAATTTTTGATATTTTCCGGATTTTATACGCAAAAATCAATATGTTAACAAAATCAGGAGTTAAATGAAATTTCTGAGGAAAGACCCTCCTAGACATTTAAATTATGAGTACAAAACAAAAATTTTCATGTTTCTACGACATAAGCTCACGACCAAAATCACCAACTAAAAATTAGCGTAAATTTTAGTCATTTCTCTAGCTTATCATATGATACAGTTTCGAACTCGCTATATTAATTATGAAATATTCAGACCATTTAGTTTGTCGGTTAAATTTTCATTTAATTTGATCTTTTAATTAAACATATCTGCAAAAAATTGCAATCTGAAGTTTGGGAGTTATTACATTTGTTTTCAGAAATAAATGCTGACTTGTAAATAACAGAGAAAGAAAGCAATAGGGTAAAAATAACTACGAATCAATTAAAGAATAATTTATAATTACTTTAAATTGTTTATTCAAGCTGTATTACGACTAAACGTGTTACACATTGAGATCTCTGTAAAATCTTTACTGAACTCAATATTGACTAGTTTTTTCTTTGCGACATTCGTCGTACTATGTTCAATGTTACCAAGAAATGCTTAATTTAAATTGTTAAGTATCAGATCCGAGAAATGTATATAAATTATTTATAGCTACATGGTAAATCCAATTGATACAATTAAAAGTATTTTTGATAATATTTTTATAATTTTTAAGTTTGAGCAATAAATTTTGTACCAAAGCAACAAATTACCAGAATTAGGAACAATGAAATAAGCTCGAAACATAAACCGTGATTTCTTGTATATTTTATGCGTCATCCTGTAGTTTATAACCTTTGTTGATGTACTTATGCTAGTAAGGTAGAATTCGGCAATGCATACAAAAATAAGAAGTAAAATGAAAAACACAAATTAACTTGGAATGATAATTGAATTTTGATTCAAATGTGTTCTAAGGTTTCTGAAATGATTTGATTTTTGATTTCTTTGGCAACCCAAGGCTCTTTCAGATCGAAGACCTAATACACCCCTTATATTTTGATTAATGTAAAATTTATATTCAATGTTACCTTGACGTTCACAATACAAGTTGATTTTCGTCTGACAATCAGTGAAGTGTGGAAATTTCTGTAGTCTCCCGAGCCATTGTTTTGGATTTAATTTTGTCCCATCACATCCTGGAGTTTTAAAATTACCTTTTGAGATGCTGGTTTTATATAACTCATATTGAAACTAGTTTCAGTTGCATTTGTTAAGTTTAGGGGATATATATATTTGGCAAAGTAAAAGTTGCACTGACACCAGGATGGATCACGTAAGTAACAACCTTTAGTTCGTTGCCAACTGCAGTTACAGCTACACAGTAGCCATAAAATCTTGAATATAACACAGCATTAATTAACAATTAAAATAAGTTCTGGCTTTTCTCCGATTCCTTGTGCTTCATTTAAAAAATAACACAATTGATATCAATTTGCCAAACGATTCCACATTGGAGGAAGCTGTTTCAGGTCACGCCTTCTCGAATTCAGATTGACAGCATCCTCAGCCGTTCGTCTGCTCCAGTAATGAAAAGTGAGATTGAATATAGCTGAGACCTCCACACTTACAAATTAGAAGTATAAAACTATAGCCTAGTTGTCTAGTCCATAAATATGGCGTCAACGAAAAGTCTCCATGCTATGAATGGGAAAACACAGATATTATTCCAAGCAAATAGTAATCTCAATTTAGAACTCCACATTTATTGTGATTGTATCTTTCTTTTAATCAAACTATTACCATGAACTAATACTATGATCAAACCTGATGTGTTGGTGTAGGAGACATCCTAAACAGTTAAGAACTACAATTTGGCGTATAAATTAAACTAGCTTGTTCTACAATTCTCTGATTGTTGATGAAACTGGTGATTAGTGTCTATAATATGAAAGTGATGGCCCCATAACTATAGTTGAACAATATTTATTATAGGACACACAACAGTTAGCCATGATTTTTTACCTGTATGTATAATAAATCTGGCATTTGAAAGATAAGCGGCATGCCCTGATGTTCGACAATTTATTTATTTAAAGGTTATATTTAAAAACGATGGTGGTTTGAGAAAAATCTCGTGCAAGAGGAACTCACTCTTCTTGAACGCCCTTCGTTTTAGGAATTTATTCAATATAGGAACCCAATAAAGATTTTAAACAGATCCATATTTTAAGTGTTTTCTCCTTCATCTTATTCCAAACAGTGGTTCAGAACCAATCTCCTTTCATTTGATTCCCCCAAAAACGTCTTATTGATATTATAATTTGTTAAACGTTGGGATCCAGCACAGTGCTCTAGGGTTTCATAATTATTTACATCACATGTTCCAAACATCTATAGTTCTTACTTAAAGTCATGCAAATGCAAGTTTTACATTTCATTTTGACAGTAGATTTTTAAAAAGTTTCAACTCTATTTGTGGGTATTTTGATGGTGGTAATTTATACTTTTTTGTTTTCTTCCTATTAGAGTAAATTTCTTAGCCTCCACACATCGCACGATGATCAAAATTTTCTACATGGAGTCTCACCACACGTGTCCAATATCGAAAGTTAAACTGCTTGTGCTTCGATTGCACTTACTCTGTGCAAAGGACTTTGAGCAGTGGGACTTCTATAAGTCACTCCAAATAACAATAAATTCGGATGGTATTAAGATATGAGTGGATTCTGTTAATATTCCTTACGCGTATTCCCAAAAACACAACATAAAATCATTTCTCTAATCAAGCAGAACTCGCCGATGAAAGATTTTAGCCGGCTTTATTTCCGTTTATGATGTGGTAATTGCCATTCCAGGTACTGACTGTAGGATCTGCATCATAAATTTCCCTCCGTCAGAGAACACGCCTTGCCTTACGTCTCCACATGTTACATTATTCCTCAGCCACTGATTTGCTTCTTTTCAGATGCTTTATTAGGCTGCTGCTCACAAGGTCATTTAGTGGAAGCTCAAGCACAAAATATATTTGATAACTCATAAATGAAAATCTTTTACTAGGCAATAACGTCAACCTTTCTCTGCAGAAGTTACATGGATTTCACTAAAATCCTCAGTTTTTACATGATGGACATTTGTTTATTTCGGTGGTCAGATGAACAAAAATGTTTGTTCTTATATGATTATTCAGCTGCAGCTGAATTATTGCAGAATTTCGTTAAAATTGCAATATAACAACATAAATTAATAATCTTAAAAAAAATTCACTTAACTCAACGACAATGTAGACTTTCAAGAATTTAAAATGAGCCATTACTGAAATCTTAATTTATGCGCATTGTTAAAATAGTACTGTGAATCTAACATTCAGTGCAGAGTTTACTCCCGCCGTTAATTTATATCTTATATTCAATCAAACACCTTGACAATATGTACAATGCCAAGTGTTTACCCTTCCGACACAATCTGCTTGTAGCATAAATATTACCATCTGACATACATACATATCCACGTAAACGATACATCTAGCGGTTATAAAAATACGACAAAAACTACAAACACATTTTTAACGTTGCAGCATTACAAATTCAAGCGATCTCTCAAAACCATTAATCGGATACGCACAATTCATCATTTAATGTGAAATAGCAGAGGACATATGAAACGTTATCAATTTTAAAAAATGTAAAGTTTATATAGTAATATAGTTTGATTCAAAAATTTTCATCACTATTGTTCACTCTCAAGCTCATACAAACAAGCTACAAAAATATACCATGCGATGAGTTAATAAAAAATAGAATGTGAAAATTGCTAAAAATTGCACTGTCCTAATAATTTCAAGGTTTTCTTACATCTATTGTGGCATTTTAAAAGTTTAGTCTTCTTAAAATAAATCAGTAGAAAACATTATTCACCAACCTAAAGCATGCATTAATACATATATTCATATCATGCAGTTTAGCTGTTTTATGACCAGTGTTGCAATATTCAATAATTGCGCGGTAGAATAACAAATTGCGTCTGTATGGAGTGCCAATGAATAGCAAAAGTCAAACTGAATGTTAACACACTGCGTTAAAAAGTTTTGACTTTGTTCAAACATTCAAAATTATGTGACCAAATGTTTGCTAACCTCTGTCCGATTCCTCTCCGTATTTGTATAAAATTTTATTTTCATGTAATAATCTCCTTATTTGAACAAAATAATAAAAATACAAATCGCTTTTGCAGAAGCATTGCAAAACCACCGGCAAGTTCATATGACATATACTGTTATTGACATGGAAGGTAAATGCATGGTTGATAAAAAAGATTCAATAAGCCATTTCTAATATGTTGTCCTGGTACATGAAAACAGATCGAGTGCAATATTTATTTGTAAAACATCTGTTATTTTACATGTTTATTGTTTCATTCTGAATGGATTCAAATGCATCATTATTTGTGTAAGTAATTGGTTGAGAACAACACTTCTTTGCAGCTTAATTTTTTACAGATTCTGGTTTCTTGCAGGATACGTAACAATGACATTCAACCAGGCTTACATTTTGCTCAACGAATTCTATTTGAAGGGCAGTGGAGTGAATTCCTGCATTGTGGAAAAACTCTGTCGTGTCCTCACAAATTTTGATGTAGTCAGCCAAATTCCGACAGCAAAAAATGAGCTGTAGCTATGATCTTGTCGCCAGGTATGAAATATGTCCAAATATGGAAATCGTGAACAGAAACAAGTCCATTTACATCCCTTATTAGCTTACGCTGCAATTCATCAATCTGGATATGACCTGGAACTGTTTGTAACAATATCATTGCAGATTTATGTAGGAGGGGCCATGTAAATGACAAAATTAAGATTGCTAGGAGCAACGAGAGGGCAGGGTCCACATAGTATTTGTATGACCAATTAGTTTTCCAAACAATCAGCAGAAACGATGACAACTACGGATCCCAAAGCGTCTGCCAATAAGTGAGCAGGTTTATTTAATACCGGAGAGGTAAAACCACGAAAATTTTAAAATTTGCCAAGAGTTATTTTTAAATATTCC
>JAQIXX010006156.1:0-12656 GCA_034700605.1 Willowsia nigromaculata
ACATGCACTCTCTTGCTTTATTTTTATCAACCGACCTGCCAACAAATTCCCAACAATTTAACTGAACCACATTATCAAATGGTCCTTCGACAACCAGATAAGATTGACGGTTAATCTCACCAATCATTAACTATTTTAAATATCAGTGAAGTCAGTTATATTAACATTTAGTGAAAATGGCAAGAGATTCAGTTAAAGTTAGATGGAGTGCATTCAGAAAGATTGAGCAGATTGTTCCACTAGTCAACAATCATGCTACCACAAAGTTAACTATCAGTGGTGCAAAGTTATACCTCAAAAAGATTCGTGATGCTTGGAATGACCTGGACAACGCCCATGCACAGCTGTTAGAAGACGCGGTCGACGCAGCATCAGTGAAGGTTCAAGAAGACGCCTGGGATCCTATGTATGCAGCCTACAACAATGTGGAAGTCAAACTACTAGAAATAATTGATGAACTAGAACCTGTTGCAAGTGCCCACGTCACCACCACCGTTTCGAAGATGAAGCTTCCAG
Source organism: Willowsia nigromaculata (assembly GCA_034700605.1). Taxonomy (NCBI): domain Eukaryota; kingdom Metazoa; phylum Arthropoda; class Collembola; order Entomobryomorpha; family Entomobryidae; genus Willowsia; species Willowsia nigromaculata. The sequence continues at coordinate 517 of JAQIXX010006156.1, forward strand.
ACATACCATTGCAGACATTCACAGGTGGATATGACGAGTGGATCACATTCAAGGACATGTTCAGTGCATCAATCGACAAACGTACAGATCTAACTGCAGCCCAGAAACTTCATTACCTCAAATCAGTGCTTAAGGGAGAAGCTGAAGGCGTCTTGAAGTCACTCAGCATCACAGATTCAAATTACGTAGAGGCATGGCGACTTTTGAAAACTAGATATCACAATGAGCGTGAAATTGTGTTTGCTATTGTGATTAAGTTACTGGACCTGAAGAAACTGACAAGTGAAAATGTGAATGACTTGCGCAAATTAGTTGACAGTACTAATGAGTGCATTAGTGCGTTAAAAGTGTTAAATCGCCCAACGGACTACTGGGATGACCTACTCGTCGTGTTAACCGTCACCAAGTTAGATGACAAGACCAGACGTGAGTGGGCCATCAGACAGACCGGGACGAGCTTACCTACATATCAGGACCTTGTGGATTTCATCGAGGGATACATCAGAGGATTACTCGCATCAGGTGCTACCAGTAATCCCTTCAAGGACAAAATAAAGGGAAGAAGTGTGAAAGTTCATCATGCAGCAGCGTCAAGTTCCCAGTCAACTTCCTGCAATGTGTGTGGAGGAACTCATCTCTCGTTCCAGTGTCCAGACCTCCTTCGATTGCAGCCCAAGGAAAGAAGTACAAAAATTGGATCACTTCATCTTTGCTACAACTGCCTTGGCAAGGATCATCCCGTGAAGAAGTGTCCATCTACCCGTTCGTGCAAAAAGTGTGAAAAGCGTCACCATACTTTACTGCACCATGGATCATCTGCTGATCAACAGCACAACACCACAGCATCAACTGAAGAAACCCATTCTCAGCCCCACCCTCGCGTCTCTTCTCATCATGTGGAAGCCCAGGAGGAAACTCATTCGCAACTAATGACTGCTGTTGTGGATATTCAAGATGCTGATGGTCAACTACAACCTTGTCGTGCCTTCATCGACCCAGGTTCAACCGCCGAATTCATCAGTGAGGCATGTGTGTCCCGCCTCCGACTGAAACGAGAAGCAAGCAGTGTAACCGTGACTGGCTTTGGAGGGTCTACCGTTGGAGCTTCTAGGGGTCACGTAACTGCAACCGTCTACAGCAGACATTACACAATGCCATCAATTATTATTGATTTTCATGTTATGCCAATGCTCACCCATCTACTCCCCAGCGTTCCATGCAAGTCGAGTTGGAAGCACCTGACAGGAATCAAGCTAGCTGACTCCGAGTGGAATAAGCCTGGACCTGTGGATCTCCTTATTGGCATCAAGCATTATCATGATATCATGCGTACAGGAAAGCGTCGCGGCCCAAATGGCTCTCCAGTTGCCTGTGATTCTATGTTTGGTTGGATCATATCTGGAAGCTGTCCAGCAGCCAACCCAACTTCACGTGTCCAGACATTTCATGTGTCAATCAACAACGAAATGAAATTCATCGAGAAGTTTTGGGATGTAGAGGAACTACCCAAAGCAAGAATACTAACAAAAGAAGAGAAGCTGTGTGAGCAACATTTCGTGGACACTCATCATCGTGACGAGAATGGCAGATTTGTGGTGCAAGTTCCATTCAACAGCAGGAAGGATGTCATCGGATTCTCTAGACAAGCAGCCGTGAGAAGACTATTGAGTGTAGAGAAGCGTCTTAGTCGTTTGCCAGAACTGCGACAGCAATACACAGACTTCATGCAAGAGTACGAGTACCTCAAGCACATGGAGAAGATTCCAGTTGGAGGAGCAGGGGAGGTTCCAGGAAAAACGTTCTACCTTCCTCATCACTTTGTCACCAACGCTAGCAGTAGCACAACCAAGCTGCGAGTGGTATTTGATGGTTCCTGCAAATCCAGCAGTGGAGTTTCAATCAACGACGCTATGCTAGTAGGAGCTACTCTACAGGACGACCTATTTGACATCCTATTGCGATTCAGAGAGCATGCTGTGGTCATCAAAGCAGACGTAGCAAAGATGTTCAGACAGTTCCAACTAACCCCTGAGCATTCAGATCTTCATCGTATTGTGTGGAGGGAGAAACCAGACGACCCCATTTGTGACTATAGGCTGAGAACAGTAACTTATGGAACTGCTTCAGCTACCTACCTATCAACCCGTTGTCTCCAGCAGCTTGGCAAGGATGTGGTGGATACATACCCAGCAGCCTCAAAGGTTCTCCAGTCTTCTATGTACGTTGATGATTTGATGCATAGTACCCCCTCCAGTGACAGCGCAATTGTGTTGTTCCATGAACTGACTGCAGCAATGAAGGAAGCTGGCATGGAGCTACGCAAGTGGTCAACCAATGACCCCGCTGTATTTCAGGAGATACCAGAATCTCTGCGTGAAACAAAAGCACATCATTTTGATGAGGACTCATCCGTGAAGGCCCTTGGAGTGCAGTGGCTGCCTTGCAGCGATGTCTTCACTTTCTGTCAGATCGACTTCGATAACAAGGCCATTGTTACAATGAGGAAATTACTTGCAGATGTTGCACGCGTGTTTGATCCTGTCGGCTTTATTTCATGTGTAACAATTCGTGGCAAACTTCTCATTCAAGAACTGTGGAAACTGAACCTTGGATGGGATGATGCTGTTCCAGATTTCATCATCACCCTATGGGACGAGTACAAGAGGGATCTTCAGCTTATTCCGAAGTTGACAATTCCAAGATGCCTACGGTTTCGTGATGCTACCTATTATGAACTCCACTCCTTTTCTGATGCCTCAGAAAGTGCCATTTGTGGAATAGTGTACATTCGTGCACTACACCCCGACAACACTATCACCGTTAGCTTCGTGACAAGCAAGACTCGTGTTGCCCCCATCCGACAACAATCCCTACCTCGACTGGAACTCAACGGAGCTGTGATGGTGAGTGAGCTTGCTAGTCGCGTTCGAGAGTCAATGAACCTGCAATGTGATTGCTTCTTTTGGAGTGATTCTACAATCACTTTACGTTGGATATCCGCCTCACCCCGTCGTTGGCAGACCTATGTGGCCAACAGAGTTGCAAAAATTCAAGAGCTCACCCCAACCGAATCGTGGAGACATGTTCCCGGAATCCAGAATCCTGCCGATTTAGGATCTCGTGGTGTCCCGACCGAGGATCTTCTAAATTCTACCTTCTGGTGGAAGGGACCGGAGTGGTTATCAGAACCCAACCTTCCCCAGTTCACCTCATCACCCATATCAACGTGTGAGAATTTGGAGGAAAGGAAAGTTGCAGCGTTGGTCAACCATGTGGATGTTGACAATTCGCTTTTAACCAATCACTCATCCCTTATCAAGTTGCAGCGTGTGACGGCTTACATCTTAAGATTCATCACAAATTGCAGAAAATCCAAATCTAGTGGACCTTTGACCCCGTTGGAGCTGAGAGAAGCGCTTTTCGTGTGGATCAAGCGTGTGCAGAGACAAGCCTATCGTGTGGAAATGGAGTCACTGGAAAAATCAGGTAAGGTGCAAGCTAGCAGCTGCATACGCACCTTATATCCCTATCTCGACAACACAGGAGTTATGCGAGTGTCAGGACGACTTCAAAATGCAAATATTCCCGAGGAGACGAAACACCAGATCATACTTCCAAGTAGCAGCCATTTAACAGTGCTTCTTATTCGTCACATTCATCATGCCAATTTTCATAGTGGATTCCAGTACACTTGGTCAGCTCTATTATCGCAGTATTGGATAGTGAGAGGAAGAGACAAAGTGCGTCATCTTATACGTAGTTGTGTCATCTGTCGTCGTCACCGTTCAAAGGCAGCGGAGCAGTTGATGGGAAACCTTCCAGTGTCCCGCGTTACCCCAACACGGCCATTCCTCCACACTGGCGTGGATTACGCTGGCCCGTTCACCTTGCGAAACTTCATAGGACGACCCCCAAAAACCTATAAAGGATATTTGTGCATCTTCGTTTGTATGGTCACCAAGGCCATACATTTAGAAGCCGTCTCAGCCCTGACGACGGAAGCCTTCATCGCATGTCTCCGCCGTTTTGTTTCGCGACGTGGATTGTGCTCGGATATCTACTCCGACTGTGGCACCAACTTTGTGGGAGCGGAAAAGGAGCTCAAGGCGCTCGTTCGTTCACGTACCACAAATGATGCTGTAGCAGACGACCTTTCAACCCAAGGCATACGATGGCACTTCAACCCTCCTGCATCCCCTCACCGTGGTGGTTTATGGGAGGCTGGCGTGAAGTCGGCAAAGTTCCATCTACGCAGAGTGATGGGAAATGCACTGCTTACCTATGAGCAGTTCTCAACGCTACTGGTCCAGATTGAGGCTATCCTGAACTCTCGTCCGCTGTATCCTGTGTCATCTGATCCTGGAGATCTCAGTGTCCTCACACCTGGCCACTTCCTAACTGGAGATTCCTCTAGAGCAGTTCTGGACGAGCCATTGGAACCTATTAAGACATCAAGACTTTCCATATTTCAACAACAGCAGCAGCGGCTTCAACACTTCTGGCGGCGATGGAGCAAGGAATACCTGAATTCCCTGCAGCAGAAGAACAAGTGGTACTGGGAGAAGGACAATGTGAAGGTTGGCGACCTTGTGCTACTCATCGAGGAATCAGCGCCTGGTTCATGGAAGATGGGTAGAGTAATTGAGACTCATCCTGGTAGTGACGGTAAAGTTCGTGTCGTTTCAATAAAAACCGCTAATTCAGTTTTACAAAGATCTATTGTCAAATTAACCCCACTTTTAAATAATGATTAATTGTCAATTTTTCTATTTATTTTAGAATCTCCGCTGGTCTGGTGTTGGATGGCTTCTTTTGTCTTCCCCTATAGTTCTGAAAAGTTCATCAGCTGGATTAATTTCCTTAAACCTTCGGGGGCTGTTTGAGTGCTGGGACTGGGACAAGCTATTGCACCACTGGAGTGTGTCTTCACAGTGAGTCCTTAAATGGAGCTCCAGTGCCATTTCTTCTCTTTTGACCTCTTTTCTTTCGCCATCCTCATCAGCCAGCCGGAGTATTTATCATTATTTTTTATTGTAACTTTTGTATGAATTGCCATGAAGGCAATGGGGGGACTGTTTCGTACCGAATGAATGTAGAGACCTTTTGTGACAATGATTTGCTTTACATATTATGATAATATTCTGTGAATCAGATTCTAAATTAGTTCTAAGATTTTGTGCTTTACTAATTTGTTTAATGCGTCAAAACTACCTAGAATCAATGTATTGTATTTGTGGTTTTTACACATCGCTCTGAGCGATGGTCATTTCTTATACATTGTTCATGTATGTACAAAATATCCAATTTAAGCAGCGTAATTTCGTGTTTTACCTTTTTATTGTATGTATAATTTTGTGGCTATAAAAAGCCAGAGCTTAGTGCAGCTCTTGGGTCCAGTAACTATTTCGTGCTCTCTGCTATGCATTCTCGCAGTTTGAGCTCAGATTCCTTTAGAATAAATTGACCGTTTTGACTTTACCATTAAGCCATTGCCCTCTAAAGACGCTTATTTCTACACAAAGGCTCCACCTAACCAGTCTCACTCTGCCCCACTAAGCCACCTCACCACCCGCACAACCAAATAGCCTTTATTTACAAGGCACAGCACACACAACCTCATCCATTCTACCTAAAAGTACATGCACTCTCTTGCTTTATTTTTATCAACCGACCTGCCAACAAATTCCCAACAATTTAACTGAACCACATTATCACACGTATTGATTTAGCTCAGTCAATTGGAAGAGCATAAATACTAAATTACTTAAAATATGCATTGCCTATTCCACATAAATATCTAAATATTTGAATAAACTACTTTTTGTTAGACTTGGTGCTGAAAGTGATCACAAGACAGACTGTAGGGGAGCCTAAGTGATGGACCGTGTCCTCAATCGACAAAGAAGTTACTTTTTTCCAGATGTTCTGATGAGACTATCAACCAGTACTTACTATCAGAACAAGGTTCTTGTTTGAGGCGGAAAAGCAGTAAAACGTATATTAAAAACATTAAGCCTTTGATTCCGTTATCCATTGAAAAATAATGTTTGATGGAGTATGGCAGTAATAACGTGGTAACAACAGAGGTGAGTGTTTAAAAACTACTGTACTGTATCTTCCGTATCTTCAAGGCGTTTCTGTATTCTTCATGTTTTGATTTTATAATAATTTGAGGAAGTAGAAATATTTGGGGTTAACGACTAGTGGCGCTAGTCGGCGGTGGTGATTTAGTCATGCTCTGCTAGATGGTTAGTCTAAAATTTGTTTTTGTACCTAACAGACAGAAACTACTTGCTGGAAGTCGGATTGTTTTTTGAATGACAAGGATGTAAATACGCATATTGGATCTGTCTTGCCAATATACAATGCACCATGTGGAACACATGAGGTTCATTTGACTATTCAACCTTTTATAAGTTGTATCCGCTAACTTAATGTTTATATAAGTTCCTATATTTTTAGTTATGTTTCAGAGGTCGATGCCTTCCAAGAGGTATTATACTTAGGAATGTCAAAGCTAATCTGTGTTTGCTTACTACTGAAGTATTTACAAATAATGATCAACCGGAACTTGCATCTTGTCCAGCAATTCCTGAAAAAAACTGATGAATTTATGTTGTTAGATAAACTAAATGGTCAATTGTATCTCTCCGTCGTATATACAAACATTAACATGAAGGATAAGTGCTTAACAGCGAATGACAATAACTCAAACATTGTCTTTAGCGGCTGTCCCGATAGCATATTTTCAAGATTTTTGTGGGATTTGATTAAAATAGACAATTCCACTTTGGAATTTTAAATTTATTATAGGGAATCAAATAAATGTATAGCTTCTGACTATAAAATGAACACAATTTTAACAGAGGGCAATGGTAACACTAATGCTTATACGGCTTGGAATGTACTTGAAAACAAATTACTTTCACTTAACTTCACACAATATTTAAAAATAAGAACGTATTCAGAATCAAAGTTAATGACAACAATTATACCCTACCCAATGTCCACCCCAACTAACCCTGATAAAGAAACGGGTAAGTAAAACAAAAAGAATTGTGTGGTTGCTTTCCCAAATTGTCATTGTAACTGTGAGGAATTTCTTTTCTCATTTAAGAATCTGAGAATTTTGCTTTACAAGACAAAATTCCACCAGACGATTTAACTTATGATAGCCATGCACTTTCTGAGTTTATGGAACTTCCCTTTCAAGAAATCAATCTGACCTTATCTACTGATGATTCCACAGGTTTCTTACACAAATTTAATACCAATTTTATAACATTTTCAAATAACGTGTCAATTTCAAACACATTTTCCATATAAAAAAACACATTCCTCTTTAAATTATTGTAAATCATTTAATAAGGTGTTCATAGAGAAAGATGTATAATCCACTAACAAATTGGTTTAATCATACAAAACTTTTATTTCCTTTCTATAATTTAGTTTCAGCAACGCCTATTGGATCAAATATTTATGTACTGGTAACGTTGATTAGCATTGTGTTAGTCATTACATTAGTTACAAATATCACAGTGGTTATACGTGCTTAGGCAAAAGGTACCTAAAGTTTCCAAGTTAAAATTTATTGATTAAGTGGACAAAAACATAAATAAAAATAATGAAACAATTTCTAACGCAACAGAAACATGCGAGATATACAAAGCTCCTTCAAGACGAGCTGTGGAAAATATGAACCCTGACTTAAATGTGGCACTTCAAGCTGATCTTCTTCCCTTTGATCAGCGATGGGAATTTCCTGTGGATCGGCTAAATCTCGGTTGGTCTAGCTAAAAATTTGCTTGTTCTCATTAGTATTAGGACTGAATTTTATTGGTATATCTCTGTGGTAGGTAAACAGCTTGGAGCAGGTGCGTTTGGTTCTGTGGTACAAGCAGAAGCATTAGGAATTGTCGAATCTGAGATAAGGACAACGGTAGCAGTTAAGACTGCAAATGATACAACCGATGAGGCGCAACTTAAAGCCTTGATTTCTGAGCTGAAAATCCTGTCCCATCTTGGAACGCATATCAATACTGTCAATCTTCTTGGGGCTTGTACCAAACAACTAGTGACAAGACGTAAGCTGTTTACTATTATATTTAGGTAACCAATTTACAAATGGTATTATAGACTGAGTTTTAAATGTGCAGGAAGACTTTACATAATTCTGGAGTTTTGTAAATACGGAAATCTAAGAACTTACTTGCAACGGCATAAGGATCGTTTTCTGGACCAGACCGTCGCGGATGTCGATTCTACCAGTACCACTAGCTCAAATAGTGTGATGACAATAAATGAAGGACCTGCAACATTGAGGCAATCTTCCATAATTTTCTAAATGACTCAATGACATAAAATTACTAATAATTTTACAAATGGAAGTTGGCAATGTAATGCATTTTAAGGAAGTAAGTATTAAAATGAAAAAGGGGATAATCGGTAGGTTTTACTTTGAATTTTATTTTAGGACCAATCCATCCCTTTCCTCAGCAAATTTCTTACGAGAAATTGAAATGCAACAAGAACAGACACTAAAGACCAGTGATTTGGTTTGCTGGGCTTTTCAAATAGCACGAGGAATGGAATTTCTTTCATATAAAAGAGTAGTTCCATTGCACATTAGTCATTCCTATGTTTTCTTAGTTTTTAAAGCACTATTTTCTTTATTCAGATTCTTCATGGAGATTTGGCATTGAGAAATATCCTATTGGCTGAAAATCATGTTGTAAAAATTTGTGACTTCGGTCTATCAAGAAAACTACAACGAAATTATTACTATAATTACAAGAAGGAAACTGATGTAAGTTTCATAGCAAAGAAATTATTTCAAATACAAAAATGTTGTGATTACAAGCACAAAAGTTTACAATTACGTAATTACATAGGGCGCCCTCTTACCTTTTAAATGGATGGCAATTGAATCAATTAAATGTGGCCTTTTCTCAACTGCATCTGATTGCTGGTCATTTGGGGTAGTACTTTGGGAGCTTTTTACCCTTGGCGACACACCATATCCAGGTTTGACATGTTCGCGTGATGCATAAAGTTAATGTTCTGGGTAGCATGAACTTATGAGTCACAATTCTTTAATGCATGAATGCCGCTAAACCGTATTGAGATGAAAAGTTGTAGGAAAAATAGTAATCTTGATTATGCTACATGCTATAAATTTTATTAACAGGCTTTTCTGGTGGTCAGGATATTTACAATTACCTAAGCAAAGGAGACCGCATGGAGAAACCTTCATACGCTCCTTCAAGAATTTATGACATTATGTTACTCTGTTGGTTAGAGAATCCAGCAGCTCGGCCCTCATTTACACATCTTGTAGAAAACCTTCAAGTAATGATGAAAGATCCATTAAAAGATTATTACTTTCAACTGGAGACAGAACATTATAATTGGTCGCGTCACCGCCAGTCAAGAGAAACGGACTTTTTCCTGCATATAGGAAGTACAAAAATTATCTTGGATTCTGACCATTCCGAAGGCAATCAAGGCTATCTTGTCGCAAATGCAAGCGATTTGGTTGAAAATATTGCAAAACGGATTTGAGAGCATTGGACGGTATAAATGCATCAAAAATTCTTGGGAAAAATTGGAAAGCTAAATTATCAAATTGAAATTTCTTGTGGAGAATAGTTTTTTCTTAATTTCCTTCCTATTTCAAATAGAAGTGGAATCTTAAATTGTACAATAAAATGTTTTTGAGATGAGCACTTCCGGAAAAACATTTCATTAAGAAATGTATAATAGTGAGAATAAATTTGAATAGTTACAAAAACCAATTGGACATGAAATTTTATTCCAACTTTTTAATTTAAGTGAGATATTTATGAAGATGAAGGATAAGCCTCTTGGATAATAAATTAGGTTTCATTTATGATATAAATTATATGATGTTATCTAGCTGAGAAAACAAATCAAAAAGCAGTTAATACGTGAGATAAGGAAGAACTTACGATTAGTTTAAATCGCCTTTGTTTTTATTACTCAGCTTCGGCTTGCATAGAGCTCTTAAATAATTACTTAACAATTAAAAACAATCAATTATAAATGTTCCTTGACTTATGCATTTACAAATTTTACACGCACTTGACCATTTATAATAAAATCCTGAGAGTACTGAATATTTATGTACCATCACACAGGTTTCAAGTAATATTTTATCACTATAAATTGTGAATGGTTCATATTTCTTCCCTCAAGTCTTACATTTCCATGTTTTGATGCTGGGATCCGTCTGGATTCCTCGAAAGACCACTGTTGTTATTTCCTTTTTGCTCTTCAGCTATCGGTTCAAACTTCAGAATTGTTTGATTTCGTCCACTGCCAAAGTTACTCCTTTTGTGTTGGAGGAATTTCAAATAAGTCAAAAATGGTTTCCCACAGCCACATCCGCCTCCTCCAGGTGTACATCTCCATACAGTCTTTCTTATCTTTTTGGAACTTGAAATAAGTTTTCGCTTTTTTGAGGGAAAGTTAACCTCAGATGTCACTGGAACTTCTACTTCTGGTGTTGATCCATCATTTTTCGATAGCTTCTCTTCGACACTTTTGTAATGCTCAATTACCAAGTGAATCCTAAAATCTCGGCCATCGCTGAAACACCGACTGCAAAATTCACATTTGTAACCGGGTCTTCCTGATTTCTTGGATGAGCCTTGTCGTTGCCTTGCCAAATCAGTTTCTTTGAAGAAAAATCGTCTGCAACGGTCATGTAACGTTTCTTCAGATAAGCTAGTAGTGGACGATTTTACAAAAACGGTTTCCGGATGGGAGTTTATAATGTGATAACGAACGTGCGAAATCCTTTGAGGAAAGTTCATGTTGCAAATGGAGCACAGATAGCCGTTCTCAGATGTCTTGAAATGTCTCGAACAAATATCATAAATCACTTGTTGCTGATTTAATGGCTCCTCAAAAGTAAGAAGGGCATTGGAATCTGGAGGGGGAGACAAGGTTGTGGAACCTGGAATTCTATTCTCCTGGGGATTGTCCATTCCTCGTAAAAGGGTTAAGTTTTTGAGTGGAATGTCACCCCCGGAATTCTGAGGTTGAGATTCTGTGGGTTCAAGGGTTCCCACTCTTTTTGTTGTTCCTTCAGATTTGGAAAGTTTTTTGTCCACTTTGCTGTAATGACAAGTGTTCTTTTTATGCTGGAGGAACTTCAAATAAGTAAAAAATCGCTTCCCACAGCCGCATCCGCCTTGCCTCTGGATACACCTCCTCACAGTCTTTTTCGAACTTGAAATAAAGTTTCGCTTCCTTGGGGGAATGGTTACTTGAGATGACCCGAGGTCAAGGGTTTTCAGTGCAGGCCCATCAAATTTAGATAGCTTCTCTACGAAGCTTGTGTAGTGCTCAAGTACTAAATGGCATCTGAAATTACGACCGTCACTGAAACGTCGACTGCAGTATTCACATTTACAACAGGATTTCTCAGTGTTTTTGGAAGCGCCTGATGCTGACAATTGTAGTCGTTGTCTTGCCAAACGAGTTTCTTGGAAGAAAAACCGTCGGCAATGGTCATGGAACATTTCCTTGGTTAATAAGCTACTGGACGGTTGAACAAAAAATGTTTCTGGGTGGGAGTTGATGATGTGGTAATGAGTGTGCTGAACAATTTTTGAAAGTGTCATGTTGCAAATGGAACACAGGTTGCCGCTCGCAGTCGCTGTGAAATGTCTCGAACAAATATCATAAATCACTTGTTGCTCATTTGACGGGTTAGCGCTCATTGAAGAAAGATTTATTTTTTTAAATGAAATGCCACCCCCGGATTTATTAGGTCTAGATTCCCTGGATTCATGAGTTTCCAAATGGGTTCCAAATGGGTTCCCAGATCCGCCTTCCGGAGCTTTAGATCTCAATAGAGTTTTGCTTTTCCGTTTCAAACCTGAAGAAAGGGTTAAGGTTTTCAATAGAATGCTACTTTCAGGTTTCCTAGGTTGCGATTCCCTGGATTCATGGGCTTCCAGATGAGTTGTGCCATCATACTTGGAAAGCTTGTTCAGCACACTGGTGTAATGACAAGATATTAAATGGTATTTGAGATTCTGGCCATCGCCAAAACGCTTGCTGCAAAATTCACATTTCAAAGTAGACCTCCTGATGTTGGTGGTGAAGCCTCC
>JAQIXX010006157.1:0-12656 GCA_034700605.1 Willowsia nigromaculata
TACAAATATTCATAAAGGTTCTGCCTTTGCTTAAAACTAAAATGGATCATTTTAAGTTTCTTGCCCACAATGAAACCTTGGTTCAAATTGAAATTCAAGGTGAAATTGGTGACTGAATATAAAATATATTTAGCAAGGTCTAATTATGTTTGGCCGTACGTCATATGAGTGAGTTAAAAATACATAGTTTTCTATATTTTGCTACTAATAATTTATACAAGTTTTGCTGACAGAGTTACTTTGTCATCATTTGCACATGAAACGAACAAATTTACCCAACTATAAGATATTTACGTAAACAAATGTGACTATAAAGTACACAATATTTGTTCAACATGTCTGTCATGCCATGTCATAATCTTCACTGAATCTTGAAGTGTTTTCATGCATAATGCAGGTAATAATGATGATGAGTTGAACCAGAAAGCTCCTTTGGGGGTATGGAAAGTTGTCACTGAGTGAGTTTGGAGAAGCATCACGTCCAACTGCTTCCATACGTTCTCGTGCGAAGAAGAGGTACATACCTTAGCAAAAAAGTTTACACTTATCAGTTTGGATGTTTTAGTCTCTAAAATTTCCTGACATTTTTAGAAAGAACTTACCGGTCCTTTAGTAATAGCACCAGGAAGATACGAAACTATGTAAAATAACTACTTTTGGAACCCGGATATCCTGACTTGCCATTAAATAATTTTTGTTGCTGAATAATACACAGTACACAGACTTTGCATGATTAACTCTAGATTATAAAGTTCGGTTCGTAAAGTTTTACACACCAGTTACTTTTACTTTTGTTCAATATCGATTTCCGTAGAAAACATTCCTTCCAGCAATATTTTTGAAAAACTTAATTTGAATCAAAAACAATATTTGAAGTTCTGATAATAACATTTTTAATAATGCTCACCTTGTTATTCTTTCTCCACTTTTCTTGTACGTTTCAAAATGATTCATTTCTTTCTTTTTTATCTGCAAATGTATTCCTTCGAATTCTGTAAAAGGAAGAGCGTGTTTCCATTTCCTCCATGTAAGTGCTTCATAAATTTTTAACTAAGTAGCTGCTAATGTGAACTTTTACCTTTTCCATTCTGGCTATATATGTAATTTGTGGGGAGCTGTTTATAAATATGCTCTTGTTTTTGATACGAGTAAGAGGATTAGCAGCATCGCCAAAAATGGTACACACACACACAAATTTCTCCAGTGTATTTTCTTTCATTTTCTGGATTTCATTTTTCTCTTTTGATGCATGCTGACTATGACAGATTGCAAAACTAGAATATAGCGATGTTTGCGATTGTACATTTGTCAGAATGTCAGAAAACTTAATACTTTGAGTTCTCTCGTGTTTTACCCACAAGGGATTTTTTTCGGTTTGATTAAAATACTAGATAAACAGGTTGAGCAACGATTATACTTACTTGGATATTGCAAGTAGGCAAAATGAAACCATTTTTCGTGAGCAAAATTATATACACAAAATAAATGTGGAAGTAGTAGAAAAGTCAAAATAGCAACCTGGAGACATGAAGAACGAATTTTGTTGTGCTGATGTTATGATGATGTTATGATGACGTAACTTGTTTGTTTTTCTTTCTCCGTTTAAACCCTGTGTTGGAACCATTTAGACAACTGGTACAGTAAAACTCGAAATAGATAGTTACAAAACATGCTAAAGGATACTCACACAGTTTAACCTTATCTAAAGTATCTCTTCGTGGTGCATTTTTTGTCGTCTGAATTCATAAACACATACTCGAAGTAAATAAACAATTGGCTTACCTTTTTTACCCATTAATAATTAATTACAAACTAACACAATATTTGCATTAAACTTGACTTGATCATTTCAGAATACATATTGGGGACTATGCAATATATTTAAACATGGAGTAATGATAGTCTGTCATGGGTGCATACATCTCATTTGAAATTGGTGAAGTCATTGTTTGAGTTACATTTAACTTTATCTTACTTCATGATTTTTTTAATTTTCACATTAGTAAGTAACCTTGTAAAGTAGGGATTAAGCAACATTCGAATAACGGAAGTTTGTGAGTTCTTGCACGTGCCAAAGACACAATGTTAGTGATATAATGCTTGTAGGCTGTCTTTATATAGTATGAAGGAGTGCAGTAAAATTTAAGCCATCGGCCATCCATTATAGTTGCTTTAAAATACAAAAGTACCACTAGTAAAATGTTATCTTGCAAAGAACGAAACTTTAATTTGAAACATAAAATCTGTGGTTACATGTTCTAGCGCTTTTTGTAGCCGATTAATTAGTCTCTGGCAGTTAAAATGAAGTATTTAAACCAGACATGCTCTCCCGTTGGGAATCAGAACATATCATAGCAGAATGGACAGCAAACCCAATAAGAAATCACAGCCGTTATAATATTGTAATAGAAAACTAGCGTAGCTAAAATGTATCCAGAACATGAAAAACAACTGGAATATGAGCGAAACTATATCATCATCATGATCGTAACAGTACTGGTCTGGTTTCTTTTGAAATAATTCTGTCAAGTACTGTATGAATATAAATTGTGGGTGTATTTTTATCACGATGAGAATCTTTTGCGTCAAACTCAATTCATGTTCGAATTAACACTTGCGGTTTCACGAAATTCCAATAAAGTTTCTGTGTATGGTCAATCGAACGTAGTAGATGAAAAGCAGATTCTGCTAAGACTGTGGGCGTTGTTGAAAACCTTTTTGTTATGCCTTTTTAACATTCGTTGCATTTCAAATTAGAAAATGTACATCAATTGTAGCTTTACACTTTATTATGCCATTTCCGTTCGCCCGAATAATTGCTATTGAAATTTGCAAATAAACGATAGTTGATCTACCTTTTTGTATACGTATATTTCTGCGTTCTAAAATTATTCTATATTCATTAGTACCGTGTATTGATGGAGTCCTTACTTTAAAACATATATTTTCACTTTGCTGTGCAAGGACAAATTTATATAACAACCATAAAACAACATGTTTGTCATCCTCATGGTGTGCTACTAAACTTAAATTGAAGAACTATTCATACATTGCCGCAATTACCTTCTAGAAATACGTAAAAATTGTTTAAGTATGAGTTTGTCCACTGAGGGTCCTTCTTTCAACCCATCATGAGACAGTATTAAGGACTCTCTCTCTAAAAAATCTCTTTAAAAAACTAACATATGACTTTCATCAATAAACTTTTATGATGCTTCAATGGAAAGTTTTACCAGGCTATTTAATTTGACATTTAACAACCCATACCATAAAACCTGGATATTTACACATAAAATAGTACGCTACAGTGTATATTGATCGATCCTTGTGGAAATACTAGGATTACACAAAATACAAAGGTACAAAATTAAGGAATAGCTTTTCAAGAATAGAATATACATTCAAAGAAACACTTTTTCCAAAGCTATATAAATGTAAGTCAAGCTGAAAACGTGACTAGAAGAATGACGGCAATTGCGTTCTTAACCAGAAACGGCGAGTATATTATTTTCTCCTAAAAACATGGCTATTCTTCAAGTGCGTTAAAATGTAAACGATACAGAGGCTCATTATAATTTACGTATGATTTCTTAATCACAATGATCAGGAAAAGCTAACGCTTGCATGTCGGTAATTTGTTGGAAACAGCATATATAAACGTGAAGTACGAAAGATTTAATGATGATGAAAAAGTTGAACTCAGGTACAGGTACCTAGTATTTATGCTCGGGAAAGCATAAAATTGTCAAACAAAAGGAAAAGGGAAATCTCTGCTTAAATTCCAGAAATCTAACTAGCCCCCGGACTTTGAAATAATCCCTTAATACTACCATGTCTAGTGTAATAACTTTATGCAGGATTAATTAAAATTGAAAATAGCATTTTCTCTATTGTACGGCGTACGTTGCACTTTACTGCACCGCCTAATTATTTGATGTATTCGAGTATAAAATTGATTGAGGTAACGTAAAAAAGTTAGTTTTAAAAATTGACTTTGTACATGATACTTATCTAATTCCAGATTCTGAAATTCATTTCGGGGGTGTTCTGCAATCAGAATGGCGGTACTTTTCCTCATTTCGAAGTACTGTACATTATGCACTCATCCATCATCCAATTTACAAGTTGTTTATCTTCTTTTTGTTCAACTCACACTCAATTATTCTTCCCATACTAGCACAAATGCATAAATGTAATGGTGGTGGTGGGGGCGGGACATGTGACAATGACAGACACATGACATGTGTGACAAGGCGTAATATCAAAATCACATCTCTCATCTTTTTCACAAAGTGCGTATGCATAACATGTCTCTCGCAGTTTGGTAGGGGAGCACACATCTCTCAAAAACAACTTTTATCCACAAAACAGACAATAATTTTTACCGTGATATGTCTACCCGACTTGGATGACTTACGCATACATGTCCTTATGCTTTCCATTTTCCTGCTAATTTTGATAATGGATCAGGTTACTTTTTTGCTCACTCACTCTAGAGATAAATAGCAGCCAGGAATTCTGTAAATATCTGAGTATTTAATGCAACAAAAAATGAAGGAAGCAAAAAAGTATTATGCATTCTCTCATGATGGCTCTCACATTTGAGAACACAAGTTTTGCTTTGCTTTAAAATGTTACCAAATTTATGGTAGTTACGTATGGTTAGCTCCTGGTTGGATGTTTCCATGAGAATTGCGGATGGAAATGAATCACTAATTCTCCAGACTTTTCCTACATACATGCTTCCCTATACTATATCGTTTAACTAGTGAACCAGTAGTTTGCTGGATACGCGTAGAGAGCTGGAGCAAAGAGTGGGCAACGACTTTTACGTACGGTTCAAAGTACTTTTGGATTATAAACAACTTACTAAATGCGCAGACAATGACGCATTTAAAAAGCACTAAACAGAAACAGAAATCGGGTACCACGGTCCGCTTCCAACTTCCAATCAGCAGCAGCAGCACAATAAACAAGCAGTTAACTCTGCGCGACAAGCACGAACCAGTCAAAGTCACGTTTATCATCGTCATGATCATAAGCATAATCACAAGGAATAATCAGGTAACGAGCATCTTTCATAAATAAGTTATTTCATGCCAGCTTTTGTCCCCTTTGGCTCATCTCTTGTGCATTAAATGTAATAACTTCTTACACTACTAAATACTTCCCCCTTCGCTCTCCACATCCCAAGCACCAGACATTATTTGACGTGACATGAGGCAAAAAAAACTCACCCTTTTCAAGGAGAGTAGAACAATAACAAAGCCAGAGTCAAAGACGTGTAATGCCGCAACGTAAGATTTTATAGCGTTTGCGGTAGAGTAGCACGACAGCAGGAACAGAGTGAATAAGTATTTACTTAACTTAACTTAATTAACTTATCCATAATACATTAGCAACTTTACTCGTCCTATCTTAATGTCGTGTAAGTAGTAAAGTAAGTAAATACATTTTTGGTAATTTAACTAAACTTGACTTTCTCTCCAACGCTTTTTCCTTTACAGACTGCATTGTCATTCCCTGTTGTCATTGTCGCAACCCAACTAAATTTAAATACAATTGTGTTTGTATTTTTGTTAATACTGTTTTGTGTAGATAAAGTGGTGAACAAGGTAAAGAGGCAAAACTTTTTATTTGTTTAGTAGACATACCCGATTTACCATTAGAGAAAGCTAGAATAAAAATCAAATTATCATTTAATTCACGCCGACCATCTTTGAGCGATGCTCACAGAATGTGTACAGTTTGTGACCACCACAATCCCCACCTCCAGAGAACTTACGTATTTCAATTTCATACTCCCCTAAAGTTAAAGTAACCTGTTAAGACATTTACAGAAAAGAAGACAAACAGATAAAACGAACACTAAAGGAAGAACAAAAAGTAGTTGGGAGAGTGTTCTTAAAACAAAACTAAATAATACATTTTGTTACGATAAACAAGAAGCAGTCGTCAAGTTTACTGTTTCACTCTCCTCTCACAATAAAACGCGGCTTAGCTTAGAGAGCGTCTTCTTGCAATTTGCAATGTGGTCATTTGTTGATCTGTCGAGTTTCTCTACTATATAGTTTGTTCTGTTTGGGAAAAACTTTTCATTTGCTCTGATTAAAATACACTTTTGATTTAAACCATATATGAGTTGTGTGTATAGAGAGAAGAGCTCACCAAAATTGCAAAAGTAGAAGGGAAAGTGAATGAAGACAATCATACAATGAGCATGAAGGAAAGTGATGGATTTATCAGTGCTTTATGTCCAGCCATAATGTATAGCACTCGATAATAATATATATGAAAGTATCAAAGGTTCTAGGTACATTTATAAGTAATTTGAGTGTGTTGAGCATGTATGAAAGCAGACTTGCAAAATCACATTTTCTATCAAATGAAACCGATGAAGCAAAAGGATGAGACGAGAGAAGTTAAGTTAAATAACAAGGGAAACACACAATAGGTTTGCACAAAAGTAAATGGAAAGTTGATAAAGGAGATTTTACGTAGATCGTTGCGGAATTTAATAGCTTGAGTTGTGTGTGGGTGTTTTGTATAGAAAGATTGAGAGGGAACATGTCTTGCCCTGATTTCAAAGTTTTATTCCTTTCTCCTTCTCATTTCATTTTAAACAAAGCTCATGTAATAATGTTTGGCGGAATGAACTAAAATGTTTCAAGAAAGAGTGGAAGAGATACCATGTATAATTAATGCGAGCTCCTAGAGCCTATGCATTGCATATTTTCATTTTACTCTAGATAATTTTACCAGTTTTTGGATCATCATGATTTTCAGAATCTCCCAATGAAATGTGAAATACTTATGATTTTCCAGGTTTGTGAAATGCCAAAAAATGCAAAACCGAAATCTAGCCATCACGAGGCTATCATAATCGGAAGTTTTCATTCTTTAAACTTCCTCCCTTTTCTATGGATGAGTTGCGTTTTCTGTAGTGCACTATTGTATAGAGAACGTACTTTTAGAGTGGAATCTTGACAACGGTGAAACTATATAGAAAAATTGGCTGGTGAGGTTTAGCTTATATTCTCTCACATTTTCTTGTATTTTTGTAACTGCTCTATTACTTTCTGTAAATCTCACTCAACGCTTTAATGGTTATCTATAAAAGATAAAAGTGTAGTATTGATATAGACAGATGGATATGTACGCGGAGCAAAGGGATCCCATAAACTAGTGAAATGTAATCAACAAAGGAAGGGGAACTCAATCAAGTGAAACATTAAGCAGCAATAGTTTTGTAAATGTGGGCTTACACTGCGTCCAGACTAAGACTGTTTGGAGCTCTCTCATACGTACACACACGCGATTGCATCACACACAAGTAGGTATACCCACTGATAAATCCCCATCTTCTCTTAATAATGCCCCATTTTTTCTTCCTGCTTCCTTATCGCCTCTTCTAATTCCTTTCGTTTATATTTTCTTCTCGAGTCGATGATACAATCGATACAAATATTGGACCGAGAAGCTCAATACAATCAATGGCATAATCATGTATGCTATGCGCCTAACTTGCTTTACTTTGTGTATTTTTTGCTGTTTTGTCTAGAGTGTGTAATGAAAAGCGATGAAAACTTTTTGCTGCTCAATTTTTTCCACAATGCTCTAAACTGATGATTTTAATTTTTCTGTGTGACATTTTTGTAAAATTTGACTCTCAATAAGGGGAAAGCCGAAAAAGTATTAAAAGAAACAGCAGTATGGCAGAGAAAATCCAGTTGTTCACTCTATTCAGTAAAATATTTCCAGATTGACTTTTCTCTTTCTGATGAAATGGTGAATTTCAAAAGTCACGTTTTACGGACTAAAAAAGAAATTGCGATTCGGAGATGGGATAATAATGTCTAATAATAAGATGTGTGTGCCTCAAAGCGCTTATTAATCAAGCATTATTCTAGATTTGGCTGCGGGTTTAAAACCCTTTGTAACGCCATTCTTATGGAAATGGACGTGTTGTGATTGATTATAATAAATGTAACTAGGATCAAAGTAGCAAATTTTGCTTATAATCTGTCTTCCTCTCGTTCCGCTTTGTATCTAAAAATGTCTGCGGCTTGGAAAAAAATGAAAATGACGAAATTGGTTACCCCGATGTCTCGTAGAGCATGCGCGCAAGTTGATTTTGCTGAAATGTAAGGAGTTGTTGAGTTGAAAACGTTGTGATACGTGTGATTGTCGGGTTGTCTTTTATTTTCCGGGAATTTAAGTGAAGTTGGTGTTGATGGTATGATGAATCATCTTACGCACTTCGTTTGCATGTCATTAACGCCTCGAGCCATAATAAAGTAAAGGGCAGTCCCGTGCACTCTGATTAAGAGTTAATATTTGTGACTACAAGTTTCATTTCATCGAGATTTTCTGATTTCGAATAAGCCCCAGATCAGTTTAACTGTAAAAAGTAGCAAAATCATCAATTACTAAATAGGTCACGTTTGTGTTTCCGATTATGACATTAGAGTTTTGCCAACTTTGCGAGAGTGTAGTCTGCTCATATTATGTCAAATCTATATTTTATTAGGATGTTGTTCTAGAGTAATCATCTAAATGTAATTAGGCTGATTTAAAATTTGTTATCTGTCATCGGTGGTTGGCTGACACACTAAACAGGATCAGCATACTGTACACGCGGAATAGGAAGCTTTACTTCCATAATGTGAATCAGATACACCCCCGACGCAGTATTCCAGAAACGAACAAAGAAACATTTTAGCAGCAGCAGCTTACTGTCCTCTAACCACACTTTGGACTCTTTTCGTTTAGAAAATTTAACATTATCAAGACAATTTTCTGTTTTGACTTGGCCTCTTTGCATTCGCCTATTGTTAAAGTTTCACATTACATAACCATAACATAAACAATATCTCTATTCTATGAATGACCTAATAAACCGATCTATTAATGCTCGACTACTAGAATGAATGAAGGCTTAAATTCAACATTACGGTCTACTGTGGGCCTCAGAACTATAGGCCAGCCAAGCCTTTCGGTGACATTAACATGAGTATTGTGTCACACAAAATTTTAAAACAATTTTCTATATTTGTTTATTCACTTTTGCTCTTTCTGTCTCCATACATGTTCATCTACCAAGTGCCAACTGCTGTCTTCCCAACTTTTAAACACAGATTACAAGTTCCATTATTCAAGAGTAATACCAGAGAAGTAACAATTTTGAAAAAGGGAAGCTTTCATTGTAAACATTTCATGCATCATCATCATCCACAACAAAGTCTGTTTCTATGAATGAACTTTTTTTATTCTCTCGCCCAAAACACTATGAAGATGACGATCATGCGCCCCACCCCACCTCTCTCATTTATTCTATCACTATCATCGTCAAAGTAATAGAGTTGGGTTTTAACGGCTCCCGGAGTGGGAGAATGAAGCATTTTCTTATTACCTTAATAACAATACGCCAAATGACAGTTGGAATTAACTTCATGTTTCATGTGATGCGAGCCATTAATTTCATGCGAAAAGGACCATATTGGATTTTAATGGGAGGTGGGTCCAGACGGGTCAGTAAAAATTCATATACCATTCGAAAGATATTGTCAAGCTCTACAACAATGTCAATGGGCACAAGTTCTTAAAACGATGTGCAAGACCACTTTTGGCCACTTCAAGTCAGGATTTTACATTTACATTACATTTTACATCAATGCAAAATTGGATTCTTCTCAAGGAATGCTTTATGCTCTTTGCATGCATACGCAAGATTGACAGCACGCTGTGCCGTCACCGTCAAAAATGGCTCTTTCTCGTTCATATTTTTTGACCATATAACCAAGGGAAGATAGCAAATGACGGTTGAGTAAATTTAGGAGGATATAGAGTTGGTCGCATCCATTTTCTTACATTTGCATTTATTACAAATGAAAATATACCACTACTGTTGTGGAACACGTGGTCATGAAAGATAGTATAAGGCAGACTTGTCATAATAATAATATAAGTCGGCTTTGTGCAAACAATCAGTTCACCCTCGCACGTCGGTCTGTCGGTAGTCAAATTTTTATGACTTATCGGAAAATATTCCATCTTTTTAGTTTGACAAAAATGTATGGTAAGGTATGTTTTTGAAGCATGATAGTCAATAGGACAGTGTTGAAAGGCTTCTCTAAAACGAGTTTCTAAGTTTTGGATGCATGATGCTCTCTCTGGCTGGACTGATCGTGAATGTAAAGGTCAGTCGCTTGTTGCCCGTTGAAAATCTATTTGAATATTTTGGTATCATAAAGTAAAACTTTTAAGTACATCCGAGAAAAGAGATATCATTACTGCTTATTGCTCACTTTTGACGCTTTGGATGCGCACGAATGATGGAATCTTCTAGCGCGGCTTCCACGGTTTATAAAACCATTAAATTGCTCCAATAAACTTTTCAGAAGAGTGAAGAATGATGGAAAACTGGAGCACACACACAGATGTATATCATCATGCATATTCATTTGAAGAAGGTGCCGACAGAACAGAAGCGAAAAAGGATATGATGATCTTATAATCTTAAGATTACACGAGTATTGGATTATTGGATATAGATGAGTTGATTTTTTGGATAATCGGAACAACTGTGAATTTTGACGGGTTGCTTTTGCTCTTCTTCTAACTGTGTTTTATGAAATTAAGTTTTGGATAGTTCTTCCAGCTTATAAGACGTGTATTCTTTGCATCAATAATTTTCCGATTAAATTGAACTCTCTGCTTTTACGGCCACATCTCCAAGTTATTCATGATAAGGTACATGGTACATACACATGAAGATAAGGGAAGGGTACACAAATACTGGAACGTTTGTACTGCTCAAAAGATTTTAATTTTCTAAACTTTTAATAACACTTTGATGCTTCTCTGAGCTTGTTTGGATGACCATAAAAAATTTGTAAGGGGGAGTTAAGAAGCAGGTTAGAAGAGTATTTGGCACGTTTAAAACTAAAACTCTTCTCTTTTAAAACTAAAGTTGTATATGCAGTAAATAATTTGAGAGCCAAGACGCAGGACATTGTTTCCTTAATTTCGATACAATAAATAAAGCCTTCTTGAATAAAAGATGAGCCTAGGTTGGTAAACATTGCTTATTGCCGTTTTCTTGTGTCGGCCACTCAACTCCGAGAAGACGAAGAGAGTTTTCCTTAAATCCTCGTGTTTTATTGAGAGGAATTGTGTATTGTTTATTAATAAACTATCAATATTATCTTGTTAGAATTCATACCTTTTATTTGTTAGACCCTTGTTAGGGCTTGAGGGCTTGATGCGTTGTGCGGCACGCAGAGCTGCGAAACAGTAATAATCTCACAATAAAGACACCCTCAAACATAAATGTTTTGCTTATCAGCCATCTGGAAATAGTGACTTGGACGTGACAAAATCAAATTTTCTTAGCGTTTGAAAAAAAAGAAAAGTTTAAAAAGATCATCATGACTCGTCTACTTCGTGTAAAGATCATACTACAGATTGCTACTTTATAAAAGCTTTCAAGTTTTAATACGGGATCAAAAATGGGAAAAGATAGTCTCGGAAATTAATAAAAAGCAGCCAAAGCCAATAAACCAAATACATTAGAAAAACATAGTAGTACGTACGTACTTCAATACTGTATCATGTCTTGTACTACTCACACAAGTAACATGTAATTTTATCATACAGATAAATTTTTTGGCTTTTAATAGTTTTAGAGTTAAAGAAAGTTGTCCGTTATCATAATCAGTTTTTAAACGACATGCTATTTTGGCATAATGGTCGAATGATGATTGAACAACGACTTGGTGGCTGCAGGGAGTCGTCAAAGTAAAAACATTTGGCAAAGCAAACACCACTAACTTTTCCATTTAAACTCGCCGTTATGCACTAAATAGAGCCTCCATTTGTTTGTCTATTTATTTTCATCATTATTTCATGGAAAATGTAGTTACCTCATGCTGTGCTCTTTTCCTTTGATTTCCTTCCTTTGATTTGCTTACATGCATCCTCTTCTTTGCAGACTTCATTTTGGAAACGACATTGACTTGCATCTTTTTTCTTCCTCTCGCCCTCTCTTGCTCTCTACCCTGTTGGTGGTGTGCGAGTCTACACTCATGAAATAGTACAGATAATCATGAAGAAATGAACTTTAAGTGCATCTCAGTCATTATTTATCATTATTTGAAAAAAAGTAAGCAGTCAAGCCACAATTTGAATCAAATGTACATAGTAGCATTTTGTCTGCCTCAGATTATGCGTAATAAATGTGAGTAAAGTACCTTCATTCTTGCCTTCATATATTATTTGTTTGATTCCATTTACCCCTTCTTCTTGGACTTCCATGGCATGCACAAGCAAACCAAGAAAAAGGCCAACCTTTTTCCTCGCCGTGTTCTCTCTTCCAACTGGACTACTTCTTTTCATAATAATTCTAGTTGGGAAATAACACATGAAAAAGTCACATTCCGTTAACAAGCTAGTCCATCTCCAGACAAGCTCAATGTCTCAGGACTATTGTGAAATTTGAAAGCAGACAAAGGGAAAGTAAAAAAACACCCGAAGAAGTTGGGGCTTTTATTAACAATGTAAACATGCATAGTTGTACAAAGTTGTACAAAGTTGTACAAAGTTGTACAAAGTTGTACAAAGTTGTACAAAGTTGTACAAAGTTGTACAAAGTTGTA
>JAQIXX010006158.1:0-12655 GCA_034700605.1 Willowsia nigromaculata
TTCATATAAGCAACCAATCTGACCAGACATCCTTTCATTTATGTTTTCACAATAGCTTCAAATAGTTGTTCATTTATTAGTTGGTCTTGTTCGTATGTCATTTACGATAAAAAACATCTTCGCTATTTAAAATAATAATCTTCAAATCCCCCAAAGTTTTTATTATTGTTGAGAAAAATTTCTACAAAATCCTTCAACTACAGTCATTTCAAGACAGGTTTCCATCTTTCATCATTATAAATTTATTGTGGCTGTCCTTTTCTCCAAAATTCCTTTAATATACACACGACGCAAGCAAAATAATTAGAATCTTTCGTCTAAAATACTTTTAGTTAACCTATCTTCTAATATAACATCCTATTTTAAAGATAAACTTAAAAGAAAATCGACTGTGTGGCAAAACTTTTCCTAAATAAATTTATAGTTGTTTCATAAACCTGAAACAAGTTCATATTTTTTTTTGAAATATTCATACTAGACCTAACCTACGGCTTTACATAATAAAAGGAGACTCACTTAAAGATATCACAGATAAATATTTTAACCAATTTAAGGGTTCTTCGATTTGAGGGTAATTTGGTAGATTTTATGTGGATGTCATATTTTTGTAGATAAACCATTTTTAAATATGATCTTATTTCATCTCATTGTCAAAACATTCATTACCTATTCGAAAAAAACTTGGTTTAGTAACCATTTTGCACTTTTACACAAGTCCAATCAATATCTTCCTGGGACGAATTTATATCACTTTTTAATGCTTTTTTGTAAAACCAGAAAAACAACTTACGGAAGTAAGTAATGTAGTTTTTGTACAAGGTAATATTAATGTCTTATACCACCTTTTTAATTTATGCAATGTGGTAGATGTTACGTATAATATTTATCCGTACTTAATAGTTACATGAGGTATGCATAAAAAATTCAAACATTTAGACTCACAAATTAATTAAATACTATATAATACGATTATTTTACGCTTGTAAAAGCCAAACCAATAGAATCAAGACACACCATTTCCTTATAAGTTTCACAATAGATTTAAATATACGTGTCTGCAATCATAAACATTTGTAGCAATAATTTGTGTAATTTTTTATGAAAACAAACTAAAAAAACGATAAAATTTCTGGAAATATAAAAATGCAAGCTTTCAAAACGTTGGGTTTCATCACTTTTGTTAAGATTATTCTCACAGTTAACGCCACCCAGATAAAAAATCTGTTGACACATGTGGAATGGTCACGATTCGACTTTTGCACAGTATATCTGGTTCGTGAAAAGAGTACAACAGCCAGCAAGTTTATACGCGAATATGCTTTCCCAGAGTTAATTTTAAATTCTAGTTTAAGCTTGGGGGACAAAATTATTTGGGTATTAACGGAAACCAATAAGAGAAACATTTACCTTAGAAGAGATGCCTCGCCGTATAGAAGGCCCCCTATTAACTACACTTGCAAATCTTGCTACTATCCACTTATTTTGAACCGTCGGAGCAATAAAGCATTCTGTCAACTAATAATTGCTGAATATTTGGAACAAAGTTCAAAAGCGGATGACAATGGTTTTGGGAAAATGGGTTTCGTGGGATGGCAGTCGTTCTTGAAAACTGCTGCAGGGGGGAGAGCTTTTTCATATTACAACAACCAACACACTATAGCAATATTTCTGACCTGGGAAAAAAATAATTTGCTTAGACTACAAGATAGTTTCGCTCCCTTTCCCTTGGTCGTTTTAGAAATAGAAAAAATAGAAGAAAGTGTTAAAATTGCTGGAATGTGGCTATCAAGTGGTCATTTAAAATCTGAGCAGAATATTTAAAAAAAATCTGACATACATATTTGTCACAAAAATTGGAAATGAAATCATTCAAGGACTTTTTTCGAAAACTCCTAAAATATTAGCGCAAAAGGAAGTTTTATTAATACTTATAGTACCTAGTCATATCCGAAACTTAATGAAAAAATTGGAAAACAAATTATCTGGAAGAGTTTGGTTATATCAAGCAATAAATGGCATTAAAATACCTTTACCTGTAGTAGCTTGGGAAGTGAGTCGCAACTTTAACATATCCCTCGAAGTGGCAGGAAGTAAACGAGCTTTGAAAAATTACCACCATATAGCTGGACTTCTTGTTGGAGACGAGCCAGGTGGTGCTTTACTAAGATATTCGGAGCATTGTCATTTCGCAGCAGGAATTGAGCTTTATTATCAAAATGGATATTGCACCCGATCTGTGAGATTTGAAACTCGTAACATTTTTGAAACTTTACTCTCGCCTTTTGATCATATCACATGGGGACTTCTTGCTATATCAACAGTTGTCTTTGTAGTTTGCTCAAGGTACAGAGGAATTATTAACAAAAATAAAACAACTTCTGGAAATATTTACAACGCCGTTAGAATTCTTTTACAGTTAGCTAGTAGCAAGCCTTTCCCACTTGCTCTCTTATATGTCGTTGTTGTTTATAACTTGTCGATATTCTACCAGTTTGTAATGACAGGGAATATGATTGCACCGCCAACTTTGCATCTGAAACGATCAAAACTGGAGTTACTTGAGGCTGGATACAAAATACCTACAACTAGTTGCCCATATGACACAGGTATTAGTCATATATATTCAAGAAAGCGATATAAATTATTTGTAGAAGAATTGATATCTATGGGATATAAAGGAAATACTTCCCCAGATGCCATATACTGCCGACGAAACAGTTCGGTTAAATATAATGACTTAATCTTTACAAATAGGGTAAATTTGGAAAATTTACCACCAAAACGAAATTGTCATCTTTTACCACAAAAGGAGATGTTAACTCAACGTACTATTTTAACTTATGGTAGAATACGTTTTCATTTTGGGCGAGCTCTTTCACATCTGTTTTGGGAAATGGGTATGAGATCTCAGTTGGAATTGGTTGTTAAAAGTACAAATAAACGCTTAAAATGGAAAAATGCGACAGAAGAGGTCAAAGTAATTAAACTAAGTTTAGATCAGAGAAATTTGTCATTTTTAGGTATTTGCTGTGTTCTTCAGGTTGTTGCTGGTAGCATCTACTTGTGGGAATTAGTTGGTGCTTGGCTGTGTTTGAAAGTTGTACAAATGTTTCACAAATTACCGTTTCAAATGCGGTCAGTACATAGCAAACTGCTTAAACTTTTTTATAAGTTACGGTCTCGAATGCAAACAAGACGCGCACGACCTGATAAAATTTTTGTTAAATCCTCGTTTGAGTAAGGTTCTCGTTCAGTCATTAGCTAAAAACATGTCCAAAAATTTGTTTTACAGAGTAAGTTTTAGTCGTATTCTAACAAATTTACGTACATAACTTGCATATATGAGATACCTAGGATTATATAAATGTAAAAAGTATCAGTAATGAAATCTTCTTACCTGGTATGATCCCCAAGTGTTACTTGAGTTGGGGGTTCTCGTTAGTCAATTCTAACTAATACGGACACGCTGAATCCAAATCTGAAATCCGTTTTTTGTAAGACTCACTCTAACTGCCACAAACTGCATTTCTTCTACTTCACTAAGTACTTCACTTCTCTTCTAAGATTTTCACTAACGAAAATGTCCAGTTAACATGTTCTTAGTTATGTAAATTTTTGTAAATGATAACAAGTACCAGGATTCTATATTTTATGTAAAAACATTACGTAAATTAAATAATTTTTGAGGAAAATTAAGCGTTAATTATTGTACCACTGAATCAGCACAAAACTCATATTTTAACCTTTTATATTTTTTTTGAAGCATACTTTAGTGGAAGATGTAATAAACCATACAATTTTATTCATTTTTTGAGTTGAAAACATTCCAAAACACTTTCAGCAAAATTATGTTAGGACGTTTGCTTCCGGAAACTTGATAACTGAGATACGGAGATAGCATAAAATGATGATCATACATTCTTCCATGCTTTCTTGAGCATTCAAGCTTCAGGAAGCACGCACAAGAACTCCACCACGACAAAACATGTCATTTTTTCTTTCATTAATAAAAGAGATGAGAAAATGTGGTAGACAAAATGAGATAATATATTGTCATTATTACCAACATTTTTTCAATTCATTCTGTGCTCATCTTCTGCAAGGAAGAAAGTGAGTTTTTTCATATGGAAACAGGAAGCTATAAATTTCTTCTCGAACCAATTTATTGTGTCGAAAGGGTTGCACTCTATTACTTTTGCATTCTACTGAAACGAATCTTATCTTCTTTACCTAGAATAGAAATCTCAAGAGTAACGGATGGGATATCTTTATCATTCATAAATTATTAATCATCGACACTAGGGAGGAATTCAAATGGAATTGTTATTCTTGGGATTTATTTTCGTAAAAGTTGCTCTTGGAATAAAAGATGGCTACTTTATCGATTTGCTGGATGGCACCATATATCAGTGGCGTTATGAATTGCGTATAACAACGTAATATATTTTTAACATATATGCAGACTCAATTACGAGCTTTTGTTGGAGGAATATCATCTAAAAATAAGTTGACAAATATTTGGGTACCAGTACGTATCTTTAATTGCACATTAGTTTCATGTGATGAATTTATATGCAATCGTTATGAATAATGGAACAATGTAGAAAACTCTTGCCCAAAGCTGCATTCAAAAAATGTTATATTCAAATTAAATCTTGCTACCTTTATTTGCCCAAACAGTGACATATTGTCTTATACAGGGTGACCCACGGGTATGTGGATGACAAGAAATTTAAATAGCTCAGATTCTATATGAGATATGGGTGTAAATTTTTTTGAAATATGTTTCTTACATAATCAAACTTTTTTCTGCCGAGTTTGAAAGATATGGGCCAAGTGGTAAAAAAGTTATGTTAAAAAACATGATTTGGAAGCAAATTTTGCATGGAGCATGTTGGGGCTAAAGCCTGGCAACCTGTGTCAAAGTTCACGTTTTATGACCCATGACCACGCATGGAGAAAGACTTGGCTTCAGCCATATCATCTGATGATTTTCAGCTGTTTTTTTACATTTTTAAAATCATGAATGAAGTCGAGTATGAATGAATGAATATACAAATTGTGGTTTGTGTGGCTCTACAATTTTGTTGACTGATGTCTAGCAGAAGCTAAAAACAGGATAAAAGCTTAAACAAATTTATGGGGAACTTGAGTCGCAGACATACCATCAGAAATCTTAATGCTTATATGACCCATTGTATAATTGAATGCAGACGCGGTTCAGTCACGGAAAAAACTTAGAAGAAACTTTCCTTTTCTTTGTATGATATTTTATGCTTTTTATGATACTTGCGTGTGTAAATTTCGCTACTAAATGACTGTAAGCAAATCATTTCTCCAACTTTCCTTTTTATGAGAGTCCTTAAGGAACTTACACTATCAAAAGTATTGTGGGCAGAGTATTCCCATGCGAAATAGTAAATTGATGTGAAATATTCATTGTCCTACTATGAATTCTAATTATTTACGGTGGAGTTTCCAACTCCAATATGAACATGTAAATCCGAACCGCAAGATACTAATACTTTCATCCATTATCTTATAATCCTAGAGTCTAAAGCTCGCATACAATATGTTATTCCAAAACAGCGACTTTCTGGAAACAAACTGCTATCACTTTAGAACAAGTTTTCAAACAAAGACTTTATTCTAGTAGTTGATTCTTTTTCCAATTAATTTAGAGTAGACAATGGCACACTGCAAATAAAAGAATGAAACAATGACTGAGAAGCATTTTTTCGCGTGATATGGAATTTAAACCTATCCAATTATTTTCTCACAGTCAATCTTACAAAAAACCATCATAATTAAAACCTCTGGTAATACATTGCTTTACAGAAACAGAAATTTTATAGCAGTCCATCGAAATATTATATCTCCTTCACTTTCTCCTCCAAAAAAATATATGCGTCTCCTGGCCTGGTTATTGGACTGGTTAGCGGCTGGTACATTGCGTTGTCATTGTGCTCTGCTACAAATTACAAGGAAAGATAATTGTAACCGGAGTGTGGAAATGACAAAGAATATTAACTACCAAATCCAATTACACGAGTTTGATATCAGTATTGCTATTACCATTTGACACGCACAGCTCCGGCTTGTTTTAAGTAATGTTCACGAGTATATTAAGCCAACAGTATGTAACAGAAAAACAGATTGTAAAGTTAATTAGGGAAATAGTTTTTCGTCAATATTTAAAATACTCGTCACTGTTTGACGATTTTTCTAGTGGTGTTTAACTTAGAGCTTTGGCCACTATTTTTGGGGTGATTACAACTTTAAAAATCTTGAATTATTGTTCATATATTTGAAGTTCTGTGCCTACTTCAGATATTACTTCAATCCATGATATATTTATTTAACATAATAGTTCATAAGACAATTACAATAAACCGCAAATTGTGATGTGCGTATTTTGGAGATTGGCAAAAAATTCCATCCCAATTAATTAACATTTCAGTTGCGTAGAAAAACATTTAATCCTTACATTGAAAATCAATAAGAAAGAAAGTTGCTGAGAAAGGTTGGAAGTATGGCATTTCAAGCTAGCTTTTGGTTTGTTTGGATGCCAGTTTTCTTGATGTTGTTTCATTAAGTGAAATAGATACGTTTGTGAAATATTTCTCAGAACTATAATTTTACAGATTATTTAACTACTACTCAACTATCGCCGTCCATACTAACGTGATACTGTACAATAGCATACTTTATTCCACCAAGTGGTTTACCACAACTCCCAAGGTGCCAATATTATCATAAATACTGTCTTTGCCACAACGGAAAGCCCAAATGACCAAACGCTGCATCCAAATGACTAAGGGTGTTTGTTCTCTGGGGGAAAAAATATTTATATCACAACACTCATATCCTTAAATATTTGAGTTAATTGCTCACAAACTACAAATATTTGAGCTTGTGTCTGTCGTCTCCATCGAGGTTTTGCCATGACCAATTTTAGATGAATGGGAAAAAAGCAGGAAGCCAATGACTCAGAAATAGCCGTGACAGTTGATTGTAAACCCAATTTTGACACAGATCTGAAAGAATATGTAATAAACTGCGCAAAATACCTTGTTGTATTGTTTGAGGCATACGTGTTTCTGCTTGTCTAAAAATTTATATGCAAGTGTTCTGAACTGAGTTTTGTCAGTTCACAATTCAGTTACATCTTCTACAAAATATTAGGTTTCCCATTTCCAGGACGAAGGGAAGTGCAGTTGGAAACAAGATTTTTAAAATAAATGCTGTAGACATCAAGCACACAGACTTACATTTAAAACTGAGGCATTCATAACTTAGCATTACAAGCTCACAAGCTACAATTTTCACAAAAGATTCACTCAAATTAGACTAGTAAAGTCCAACAATAAGATGTACTCGATAATAATTTTGTTATACTTGTGGTATTTCTACCCCGCAATTGGAAATGGCACAACGTTCACAGACTCCCATCAAATAGACGAATGGTTACAGAAATTCGAAGGCAAAGAATACTTTGCTGCATTGAAAGAATTGTATGAATTTAAAAGCATTCCAAGAAACCCAAAAACTTATAACAGGTTAACAAAATTGCCATTGGGTGAGCTCACAAATTTCACCTCAATATTCGGAGCTAAACACAGCCTCATCTTAATTGACAACTATTATGGAATCGACATTCCAAAAGAAATTTGTCATCCAATTTTATTGCGACAACCAATTGCAGGGGTGATTGCTTCGTTGAATTCTGAAAAAGACAAAAGGTTATATTATTTAACACGAAGAAGTTACGTGAACAACTCAGCTACAACTTGGGTGACACCAAGACCGTGTGCATATTCCTACAACATCCATATAGGGTGTTACTTTGAAGTTGACTTTCTTCCATTCAGTATTAAATCAAAGCCTTGGCATTCTGAAGTTCAAATATCCATCTCCTACATACCTCCATACAAATATAAGAAATCCGGATATGATTCATATGAGCCCCATAACCCAAACATCTTTTGGACTTCGGAGTACTTTGATGCGAACATTCTGCCATCCACAGTTACATGGCGAATAACATTGCTGGATAACACAACTGACTTGTCACTCGTAAATCATGAGTGGTTTAAGGGTTTTACTTTTATAATAAATGTCCCTGGGAAACCTCTGCGCCAGAGTCATAACGTTTTTTTGATCTCAAAGTTGCTTCACAATGGATCAGAGAGATACATCTATTGTGACGAATGTCAGCCAAATCTCCTTCAACATTTGAGCATTGAGGTAGGCGAACTCCTTAGAGAAAGCAACGTGACCAAGCTCAGTACTCCGAAGGCAATCATCCTATATAGTGGAGAAGGCTATGATGAGTTCAAGCATCAAATGGAAATGTGTAGAAACAGTTTCAGCGAATCTTTACTCTTTTCCCAAAACTCCATCAGTAAAAATATCGCCCACGCACAGGCCAACGTTTTCATGAAAATACTTAATAATTACACGTATTGGTTAGGTGCTTCTGTGAAATGTATGAATGGAGTTCTCATAAACCAGTCATATCAATTTGAATTAACAAATCTCCAAAGGCTTTATTTAAGGTCATCAAAATATTCAATAAACGCTCAGCAACCATTTCAAGTCTCAAGTCTCGATAATGTTAATAGTTTGCAGATTGTTGGTTGTGGACTAGCCAGATCAGAGAATCTTGCTTTTAACCAGCTTGTCAATGTATTCGACTCAAGCGTTTGGCTCTGGATTATTGCATCCAGCACTTGTTTTGTCCATGTCTTGAAGCTGCTTAAATCCCACAAATTAAATTCTGCTGGTTTTTACTCTGGACAAGTCGTGAGAGCCTATCTTTCTCAGGACCTCACAGAAAGAATTTCGAGAAGATTTTCGGTGACAAGAATTGTATTGTGCACATTCTACCTGGCTGTTGTTGTGTTGAGTAACGCGTGGAAGAACGACAACGTGTACAACATGGTTTTGCCTCGTCAAACTGTTCATCCGGAGACACTTGAAAACTTTATTTCGGATCAATATACTCTATACACCCGAGTGACAAATGCGTATGCGTCCAGATTTCCAAAAGAAGAGCATGAGTTTCCTGAATTGAAGATTACTAAGAATCATGAGATTGACAGTATGAACAAATTTTATTACTTTTCTTTAGAGTCAGAAGTTGGAGAGCAACATTATAATCCAGACAGAAAAGAAAATGCTACCAGAATAGACGAAAAATTGTATAATGTATCATCTTTGCATCCATCGTCAGTGAAACTCATACCCAAAGCCATGACTGCTGCAACAAGGATTATTTGGAGTACAGGAGCAAAGTATCCGGAAACAGTTAGTACATTTAAACGTCAGTATTTGGAAATGGAAGGAAAAATTTTGTGGGAGCATTTGAAAAGTTGTAAACGTTCTGCTCTTGTACTGCCGAGTCACATGTCAAGCAATTACTCCAGGTTGCTGCAGAAGTCAAATGTATCAAGTGACCACATTCACCTGGGAAAAGAGAAATATTTTAACAAATATTCAGTTTTTGAGTTGGAGGGCAATGTGCCCGTGTGGTTGACCCTGAGAGTTAAGAAAATGTTGGAAACCGGACTGTTGGGTTGGTGGAACAAATACATCAGTGGAGTTAGCAGAGACATGCGTCCAAACTATGAACGCCCAGAGTTAAAGAAGCCGAGAATGAGTGGAAACGTTTTGGTAATATTTGTCGTATGGCTAATTGGACTGAGTATGTCCCTCAGTACTTTTGCAATAGAAGCCCGAGTAACCATAATGAAAAGCCTGAAGAAATTATTGAATATATTTAAAGGTACGACATGCTGGAGGCTTGGGATTTACATTTTAGGCAAACACCCAATAGCCTGCAAGTTATCCGGTTCACGCTCATCAAGTTTTTAACTCTTTATTTCCTGTCTCGTCAATACTATTTTAAAATATTTTCGATTAAAAAATGATTGGAAAGTGTTTTTGGTAATCGAGTTTTGAAAAATTGTGCGTTTGGAAGAAATAATAAAGTTTATGGAACGACAACATTGCGGAAAGAATCCCATTTATAAAATCAAGTTTTTCAAATATTTTTACTCTCCTCGGATTGCAGATTCATGAAAACATTGGAGATTGAATTGTAAATGCTATAGAGTACCTCCGTAGCTTATAGAAACGGCTGGAACGGAAAGTCAAAAAATTTAAAACGCTAACACTTTTAGATTCTTTGTTAAAAATGAGTTTCAGGTTGTTGTTTTTTCTCGAAAAAATCGGGTTTAGCATTCACTATGGAAGCATTCACTTTACATTACAAATATTTCACATTCTCAGCGTTTCGTCGTTATGAGGATGACATAGAATTATGGAATGAATGGCGCCACCTCAGATTTATGTTTTCCATGGACCCTGAGCCCAGACTAGACAAAAAAACTCGCGAAAATCTCTTACGCATTGAACTTGGTATTGACCCAACTTAAAAATTCAAGGCTCTGCCGTTAGTTGTTTATATCTGTGATCTATCAAGCTACAAAACACCATAAAACTTAAAATGTTATTAAAGTTTTGAATCATAAGATAATTTCCAGGGCATTTATAAACAAGTATTATTTGCTTGCAAACACTTTATGACGAAGGAGAAGCAGTTGCATACACGTTTTTGATGAATAAAAATAGTTTCATTTATTACCATAGTGGTGATTGTCCGGTTTGGATTACTGCTAAGTCTTATGGCTGGTTCTTCAGTTGTTTCCGATTCTTGTAGAAGGGAAAGCAACAAGACACATCACCATCAAAAACATGAAGAATATTGAGCATGACTATATTTATTTCTGAAATTTTAGAGCTGTTGAACACGATAAATAAAATATTTCGTAAACTTTTAATGTCAATAAGTACACAAAATGATGGTTAACAAAAGCAATTTACGTGTTCTATAGCCAAATTTAATGTTCTTTTATCCTTTTTAGCAAAAAGTTGACAGTAAAAATCCGTATTTAAGGTATCTACTAGCCAAAATCTTTGTTATTACATATTGTGTCCAATATTTGTTCGTTATGTAATAATAGCTTACCATGATTAACTATGTAGTATCTCAGCCAAGTTATTGCTGTAGTATCACAAAGTATGTCTTTATAGAAAAGCAGACAAATATGATAAGATAATGTTCTTGGTTCATGAAGCGTTAATAATATGATGATAAAGCATTGTAACATGAAATATGTTTTCATTCCTAAGACATAATCGTATTGACAATGAAGTTGACAATGACGCATAACTTGATTTTCCGGTACATTTCCTTGCAATCCATTTTTTGTCTGGTTCGTTGCCCTCTTGTCATTTTCCAGAATCATTATAGTTAACTTCCTCACATTGTTCTTTGAGCCTATATGTTAGTAAAATATTACTTATAACTTGGTCAGCAGATCAATTAAACTCACTAAAGACAGGAGGGATTACAGCAGGTGTCAATGCAAACATATTTTGGTTAGGTTGCGGACATGTCACATCACCAAGCATTGTCATATTCTTTCTATTGAAAATTGTATAGAATGGTCGTTACATGTCTTCATTTAGATTTCAGCAAACATGGTTATTGACTAGATGTTGAGTAGATAATATACAGTGACGATGCTTGTCCAATACTGTCACCTTCCCTTTTACCCTAATTGCATTTTGCTGTCAACACGCACAGATTGTCACACCATTAAAAAGCCTTCAAAAGAATGAATCGTTCAAATTATGTCAATTTTGTTTGAAACTGATACTTTTCCACGGTGACGACATATGTAATGACTGGCTTTTTAGGTGTCGCTAATCCATTTTCTGTTGTTTTACATTCTAGCCAATTTACTGTCATTTGGTAGAAAAAACTTGAAGTTTAAATCCAAATGTCCAGAGCATTTTGGTATAGTAATCACGCATGCAATAATAACAATGGCTTTTATCGATATCTCCAGGTTAAGCTGAAAACTGTGCCGTGTTTCCACATTAACTCAAAACATTGAACCCAACTCTTACATATACCTGTCGCAATAACGCTACACATGACAAAACAGTGATCCATTTTAAAAATATAAATGTTCGACGAAAAAATATTCTGACTTATGGATATTAATTATTCATTCGTAGACCCAACCGACCTTCATGGCATCATAAAACTTTTGAATCACTCAAAGAATCTTTTGCGTTTTTAAGTCAATGAAATTTTAATGAAAATTTATTTCAAAGCGGTTGGAAGCTCACTGTCATCAAAATCCAAGACATTACAAGGAATTAGCTCATTAGCACTTGTATGAGTGAAACAAAACACAAAAGAGTTGAAAAAGGGTAAAATTAGTTAATGCAATTAGTTACGTGTGAGTGAATATTGACAGGCATTTGACATGTCAGATAACCAGCCATATATCATATGAAAATTACAGTTTTGAATGAAATGCTTTATAAAGTCATCTACTCTATTTAAGCATAGAAACAAATGCTGCGTGATTAGTGAGTAAGGACAAAACTTTTGTATTTAAGGTTTGGCAAAGTAAGTTGATCTGAAAGGACTTGGTGCAATGTGAGTTTGACTCAAACGAAAACGGTATCTACATGAAAGGTTCGATTTTACCAATTATCGTAAATTCACAATTAGACGCCCTCCCCCAATTACTGGCCTCCCCCAAATAGACGCCCCGGCGTCTACGAGCTAAAA
>JAQIXX010006159.1:0-12654 GCA_034700605.1 Willowsia nigromaculata
ACAAAAGGTGGTGTCCATATTGTTGGAGAAGGGTTACCATTAAATGTCCTTGCCTTACAGCTAACTCATTATCATCATCTTCATCAGACATGATAAATACTTTTCCGGAAATGAATGGTGATTTGTCTCGATTTTCAGATTGATGAGTAGTCCTAAAATGCAACATGAAATTTTCAACCGTTTCGTCATTACGGAAGTCGGCTGCTATCCCTCTCCAGTGACAGGCGCCTTGCTCCTCAGGATGCATTTCTGTGCTGATCTTGTAGTGGTGACGGCGAGCCTCATAAAACCGGTCAATTGTGACATTCCAAGTTTTACAGATCAATCGTAATTTGAGAATTTCAGAGTAGCTTCGGGGAGTTCTGGTCCTTCCACAGGATTTGCAGGTTATTCCGTGTTCTTCACGAAATCTGATGTCTTCATATTCTCCATATTTGGATTCATAGTCCACTTCACATTGCTTGTAATACCCACCATCGCCCTCAAAAATCTCCCACACTTTTGGAAACAGGAAGAGCGACTGTCTCGGAAGGAGGAGACTCCGGAAGAAGAGGGAAGTGTTGGACACCTTCTCAAGCTCATTGAACTCCGTGATGTGGTCAGTTATCATCAGCCAAATCTGCGTTCACAACCGAAAGTTAGAGGCATAATAAATATTTCATACATTAAGTTAAGTCAATATGCAATTCACAACTACATCCGTCACCGGTACTAACTTCTTCAGGAAAAATCTTGATAAGTTGAAGAGTATCACTGGCAAGTTTCCTGTCATCGGCATCCTTTGGATCCTCCTGACTTCCTTCTTGGGAGCTGACCTCAGCACTCGATCCTTCCATTGTCGTCGCTCTTCAAATTGAACAACTGTCGAAAAGTAAAAACCACAACATCACAATTATAACTATTATAAATTCTCTTCGTTCTACCTGAATTATGCATTCTTTGCTAAATACAACTTAATTAAGCCGGCAGCCGGTTATTGTACATTCAAGCCGAACAGTTTGAAAAAAACTATACTTACCAAAATGACAGTACTACAAACTAAATGAGTTCACCATTCACTTTCTTCCAACATAATGTCTTTCAACTTGGCATATAATCGTTGACCAATTAAAGCAAACTTTTACAACTTTCAATTAAAACCCCTTATACAATGACAGTGTTAATGACAGTACCGAGATCATGTACTGGAGCTTCTGCCACTACTTCCGAGTTTTTTTTCACTTTCACAAATAGGCCAACCACCTAATTAACCAATTAATTAATTAATATGTTGCGTGGGAGGAGGGAAAAAACAACAACACAACTTGTTACTCAAGCGCTTAAGCGCTCAACCAAAAGCTAACAGCTGATATCACGATGCACATTGCACATGGCATCCGCTCCACATCCACTATGCATTGCAAACTGCAATTGCAAGCAAAAAGGGAGGAAGACGAGATAGCGAGTCCTCTCGTCTTTGTTCATGCTTACTTGAAAGTTGAATGGTTTTCATTTGAAAGCTATGAAAATGAATGTTGGATGTTAGCCGTGCTAAGATTCCAAATTAATTGTAAGTCTAATTTAAGAATTTTACTCTTGAAAATGAATTCTTCTGTTTCTCAAGTATTTAAGGCTTAAGTTTATTTGGGCTATGAATAGTTATAGCTACCTATGGTTTATATTTATTAAGCATTGCAAATATTTTGAGCTTATTGCTGCGCATGAAAAGTGCATAAAAAAGTTCTTTAAAGCCTAAAATTCATTGACATAAAGCAGTTTTATGCGAGCAAAACCATAAACTAAGCCGAGGCAAGACGTGTTTTGTGGATAATTTGGATGAATCCACGTATGCGTTTCCAGGAAGGCATAATAGTATATGTCGGTGTGTTTAAATATCTATTGTGTTTTTTCAGTAAGTTAGGACAATGCAATTAAAAACAATTGTCTTGAATGCAATTACCAAAAACTCATATTGCTAAAAAACACAATAAAGTATATATGAAGAATTGGATCTCACGTAATGTTAGGATTTTAGAGGTCATAAAAATTACAGTAATTTATATGTTATTTATATGTCATGTTAAAAGCTAAAAGTTAAAAGTGCTGTAAATTCCCAAATATTACCCTCTTCCAATTACTATCTCTCAGAAATTTACGTCTCAGCGTCTACCAACTAAAAGTACACCAATACTCATACTCGTCCCAATCTCTAATTGGTAATTTAAGGTATATGTTGTTGGTCCAAGACCGTTGATTTTGTGTAGTATACGATTTTTGTTTGTCATAGAGTTTTTTATTGTGTTGTGAATTATGATTGTGTGCATGTGGTGTGTTGCGTTGCATTTTGTCTTGTTGGTAGATGTAGAGAGAAGGAGAGAAGGCAAGTTGAATGAAAGAGTTGGCAGTTGAAAGTCTGAGCTGAATTCTGCACCTGTGTGAATTTTTAATTTTTGCTGTAAAATTAATTGATTTTGTGTTTTCGATTGCAATAAAAGATCGCTAATATTGCAATTAATTAAAGTTAACCCTTCTGTCGCGATTGAGTTAATTTTATTGCCGCTTTTGGGCATTTAGTCAATTAGAAGCATTCTGATAGTAGTGTAACGGCCGCTGATAAGCTTGCACATTACTGCTTCATCTTCACCCAAAACCCCATATTTGTTTCGAACCAGGCAAATTGTTATTATCACTTTGGCATCAATTAGCAGACAACAACAGTATATTTTGACAAGGAGCTACTGTTTTTAATTAGCGAAAACGGAATGAATGTTACGTGACTTTAGCATTGTATTTCTAAAGAAATAATTGTTTTCAGGGAAATGCAGGTCGACAATATATAGATAGATGTATCAAAGCATGTACAAAACTAAATTGGGGCATAAACATTTGAAATGGTTTGAATTGGGTTTATTACACTTTGGGAAGTATAATAAAGTTTGTAAAACGTACTAAGCTTTGAATGCATATAATAAAATCTATATTATATTATCAGTGTAAAAAAAACTTTTTGACAATAATATTGAGCGCTACTTAGGAAACAGCAGAGTTTATGTTGCATAAAATCATTGAGAAAGTAATTCGTGGACTCTCATTTTACTGGAGTATATTAAAATGGTGAGACCTTAACATGGTAAGTTTGACAAATCTAAATGCTCTATTTGATGGTTAAGTCAGTGGCGTTTTAAAAAATTAACCATAATTTGATCGGATTTATAATTTAAAACAGCAGGATTAAGAAATAGAATCTAGAAATAGTGTTATGTATAATCATATGGAAAGCGATTAAGATATGGAGTTGAAGTACAAATTGTTGTAGACGCGAATACAATTACTTATTAAGCAAATTTATGTTCAAAGGCAAATCTTCATTATCACCATCATCACAGCGTATTCAAAGCACAGTCATGTTCCATGTGCATGACGCAATTTTTACTACTGGAATGTCCAGAATGCGAAGCTAAACAAGATATTGCAGCCAGAGGTACAGCTTTGGTCGTTATGGGAGCTTTGGCAGCACTTCTGTTTGTTTACCGTTATTCATTTCCACTGGAAAATGAAGACGAGACATCATGGTTGCATTACGTTCCCTCACCATGGGATAGAACATTTAGAAACATTTGGTACCTCGGTTTCTTGTACCATTTCTCTATGTACATTTGGAAATGGTGGACGTGGATTTTGCGGCAGGATGAATTAGAAAGACAAGGGATCAATTTAAGAAGATATGAGTACACGTTATGTGATCTATGTTATGCTGTATCACTGCAAACTAGTCGGTCACACTAATAAGTATGGAAGGTGCAATTAAAAATATTTTAAAAGTTGCAATCGAAAATTACTAAATTAGTGTATGTAACTTAAGCAAATAAGTAAGTTTCGCTACACAAAATTTGTCATTAGTGTAATGGAATAAGAAAATCTAAAGCAGCTTGTTATTTGTTACAGAATTTAAATTCGTTTATGATTTATAAACCACATGATAAAATACCAGATTTCAAACTCTGATTTACTCATTAAGTCAAAAATGCAACATAACTACCCATACAAATATGTGTGTAATATTAAATTATTTGAATGATTTATTGATCAAAATTCAGGATTGAAACACGTAGTAACAATTATGAATTATTGTATTGTGCACAGTATACAGGATGTAATTTGTCTGTACATACTAAGGACAAAGCTTAGGTAAAGATCGAATTAATTGTGTATGCATCACTTGAATTCTATTAATTATGACAAGACTTGGTTAGTAGTAATATTATAATTTCTCACGCTTTTTCAAATAAATATTAGTTCGTTTGAGCATCTGTTGTATTTTTTCATCAACTATTTTGAAAATACTACATGACAAAATTTAAAATATCAAACTTTCAAAATGACTATAGACAAGTTTTTTTTCTTAAAGAGATAATTTGTTTATTACTTTATGCTTATTTTTGAAAGTAATTAAAATTTACACTTAGATAAATAAGTAATAATTACATGTACCAAATAAGTGAAAGAATCGTTGGAATCAGCATAAGCTGATGAATATGATGTATCAAACATATCATGCGTTGTACTATATAAAATATTGAGTGTATTTAAACTAATTTAAACCTTTAAAAAATATAATTAATATTCACTTACACTTCTTGTTTTTTCAGCCAATGTATACAATAGGTTAATGTAAATGAAATAACTACCTTAAAGTTGTGGCATGTAAAAACAGTACAAACTATCAATATGTTTTATACTCTTCACTTTTGCTTGCTTTCTGAAAATAAACAAAGCACTAGAACAAGTGGCATTGTTTTGAGCCGAAAGGCGAGGGAAAGCATCACATGTTTTCTGTCAAGGTGATATGTGTATAAACCACTTTTATTTGTACTTTGTACTTAGAATTACTTTAAGCATTAGAAGTAAACTAGCTTTGCTGTGTCTGGATTTATTTAATTTAATCTAATAAAGCACTAAAATGTTGCATATTCCAGAGAGTCCTTATAGGTCGACTCAAGCTAAAATTAAGCTGTGTATACTTTGTTTTAAAAAGTGTTCGACATACAGGGAAAATGAGAACAAGAATCTTTGTAATTTCGTCAGATTTGTGGAAAGATTTGTTGGGAAAAGCGACGAAAACCTTAACAAGCTTTCAATTTGCTTCCTTAAGAGTGACGGTTTGTTAGGGAACTGCAATGACTGTGGGATCGTGATTGACATTGTTTGTGATCTGTATCATCAACTTAAATGTCTGGAGCTACAGTTAGAGTGGAGACTAGGCCAATTAGTTAAAGTTGTGAAGTTGGCAAATAAAGTTCCCTCTAGAATTAAACATTTGAAAGAGATTTTTAAGGAAAATGAGAAGTTGGGATTGGAAACGGAAACAAGCGGTGAGAATACCGAACGTCACAAGCTTAAGACATTGAAAGCTTTTCGAAACGACCTGACTGCAAAATGTAAGCAGCTATAATTCACAAGTTTTGGTTTTAAATTGTATACCTATGTACAGTTGAAGAAAATTTTGGAAGATTTCAATTGCCAAATAACTTTTATATTTCCTATTCTAATTTGCATGCCAGGTTCTCGGAGGATTGCAAATTCAAGTCCTAAAGTTCTGATAAAAGTAAAGACTTTGTCAGGAGGGAATTTACCAATCCCAAAATCTAATTTCAACGAAGAATCAATCTCATCAGTTCCATGTCTACCACCACATCCAGGAGGATCAAGCTTAGATTTGGAAGAATTTTCGAAATGGATAATGTCCTTTGCTGTTGTGTCGCTGCTAGCGACTGTGACAATTAATGTGAGGAGACTTGACCCGGAACCGGAAGTATGCTTGGAGCCAGACGCCTTGAGTGATTTGCACGAAGAACATTATGAAGAGGATGGATATGATGGCAACATTCCAAGTCCACGTGGGATTAATGAGTATGCTTACAACTTAAAAAATTAAATATTAGCTTGATAGTCTCGTTGAGATTCTAATATCTTTGGGGATTGTTTTATAAAGTGAAACTAAAGACCACCAAGAAACCACAGTTCATCTGAAACATTCTACAGAAAACAAATTGTTTCATAGTTCCTCCTTGAGCAATGTCCATGAAGAATGTGAGGATGATACCCAGCCTCCCTTAATTAGTGCTACTGCTGCTGTAAATTCGGAGAATGAAGATGACGGTAGAACTCCAAGTCCATGTGGGATAGATGAGAAGTAGGCTTAGAACTGGCAACTTATAATTATGACATTCAGCTTTGGCCAATATGGAATTCTAACGCGTTTGGCGATTGTCTTTTAAAGTGAAACTGGAGACCAGAAGGAAATCAAAGAGGAGCTGGAACGGTCTACGGACAACAAGTTGTTTCAAATCTCCCCTGAAACGGTTGGCCAAGACGAGATTAACATGGTCACCATTAAAAATTCCTTTTCCTACAGTACCACTTCTCATGAAAATGACAGCATTTCTAACCACGCATCCCTTCCCCATGACAATATTTCATCTTCTACAGAGTATGATCAAATAGATTTCCTCATTAAAAACATCTACCATCACTGCAGTTTATACTATACATTAATTTCATTAACATTACTATACATCATGTTTCAAATTTTCAAATGCAGCCAACTACTGAAGCAGTTGGAAAATGGACTTGATCATGCATCCACGATTGAAAGAAATGGACCACTGGAAACTACCACGAGGAGATCTGCTGACCTTGATGTTGAATCTCTAAAC
The DNA here is from genome assembly GCA_034700605.1 of Willowsia nigromaculata. Lineage (NCBI taxonomy): Eukaryota > Metazoa > Arthropoda > Collembola > Entomobryomorpha > Entomobryidae > Willowsia > Willowsia nigromaculata. The sequence continues at coordinate 6,696 of JAQIXX010006159.1, forward strand.
CCAGATAATCCGTCTTCCGCAGCGTGAGATAAAATACAATGTACTCATAACTAAACACTTTTTGCCCCATAAGCTTTAAATTTCAATTGAAACGTTTATTTATTTGTTATTTTGAAATGCAGACAACTTGTGGGGAAGTTTCAAAACGGATTTGAAGAAATGAATGTGTCATCAGAAGCCATCAGTTCAGAAATTAAATGTGTTCAACCGGCAATCTCAGTAACCTCGGTTGGCAGCCACAAACCGTTGGAAGCGACCTCGAGGTGCACTGCAGACTTTCATGGGAAATCACTGATTGATGATGAAACAAATCCTTCCAAACCGAAGAGATATAACTTCCGCGGATCCAGGAAACGTTCATATCAAACTATTGATGAAAATACGGACTCAGAGGAGAAGGATGCATCACTTGCAATGCATGACTCAGATTGCTCAATAGACAGCGACACAGATGAAGAGAGTTCATGTCCAAATGACACTGATTCCAGCAACAGCAGCCATTCAAAACTTGAGTCTGAATTGGTCACCAGACCAGCGGCAAAACGTCATAAACATAAGCATGGAACTCTTCCGCAGGGTCAAAGCAACATTTCTGACCACGCATCCCTGTCTCATGACAATTATTCATCTTCCAAAGAGTATGACCAAGTACATATCATCATTAAAAGCAGTTTAGTCTCATATTAATATCTCGTGTCTAACTTTTAAATGCAGGGAACCAGTGGATCAGTTGCAAAATGGACTTGACCATGAATCCACGATTGAAAGAAATGAATCACTGGAAGTTACCACGAGGAGTACTGCTGACTTTGATGTTGTATCTCTGAACTCAGATAAACCGTCTTCCGCCGAAGAGTAAGATGAAAGTTCTCATTAAAAAATTGTCAGTACACTTGCTTCAATTTAAATATTTGAATTTCAATTATTTTGAAATGCAGACAAAATATGGGGCAGTTGCAAAATGGACTTGAAGAAATGAATGATTCATCGGAAGCCATCAATTCAGAAATTAAATGTGCTCCACCATTTATCTCAGCATCCTCGGTTGACAGTCACGAACCGTTGGAGGCTACCACGAGTAGCACTGCCAATTTTCATTGGAAATCTCTGACCGATAATGAAACTAATCCTTCCATGCCGGAGAGATATAATTTTCGCGGGTCCAGAAAACGCTCGTATCAAACTATTGACGAAAATACGGACTCAGAGGAGAAGGATGAATCATTTGCCATTTCTGACTCAGATACCTCAATCGATAGTGACACCGATCATGAAAGTTCATGTCACACTGACACTGATTCCAGCAGCAGCAGCAGCCATTCGGAACTGGAGTCCGAGGAGATAGTTGCAAGTCGAGCAAAACGTGGTCAAAAGAATAAGCATGAAACTCCTCCTCAGGGTCAAAGCAAAAGGCACAAAGTTTTTATTTGCCCCAAGCCCAACTGTAGAAAAAAGCTGAAATCATGTGAAATTCTGGAAACTCATGAAAAGCTTCATGGAAGCTTCAAATGCAACTTTTGTGACACCGTCAAGGAATACGCTCCAGATCTCTCACTCCACGAATCGGAACGACATGCTTTGACACAGCCGGAAACTTCCACAACGAAAAACTGCTTCCACTGTCCAAGATGTTCCGCAAATTACGAAAAACCAGGAGCGTACATCCGCCATCATCTTGAAACTCACATGGGCCTTTCCAACGTTAATTTTACATGTTCCATTTGCAAAGCACAAGGAATAGACAGAAAATTTGTCTTAAATCATATAAAAACACATCACAAGACTGACGGTTTGGATCGATCACGACTCCCCAGATGTGACCAGTGTCCGGCCTACTTCATCAAATGGAATCAGTTAGTCAAGCATAAACTTAAGATGCACACGGAGAAGAAAAAAACATGTCCAGAATGCGGAAAGTCGTTTGAAAAATTGAAATTTCTAAGGCGTCATTTGGTACGAATGCACTCCCGTTTTCTTCCCAGTTTGGCGTTCCCCTGCGATTTTGAAGACTGTAAACAGAGGTGGGCCACCGAAGAAGAACTGACGATTCATAAGAAGACACATGAAAAAGCTCCTCCTCAAGGAAAAGTCAAGTGCCCTCAGTGCAGTAAAACTTTTAGGAAGAAAGTGTATTTAAAAGAGCATATTAAGAGAATGCACGAATCTCCTTCACATGTTTGTGCTAATTGTGGGAAGGCCTTCAGAGACAGGAATGGATGGAAACTACACATGGAGTTCCACAAAGGTCCAGATTCCTGGAAATTCCAATGTTCTGAGTGTGGGCGGAAATTTGTTTCCAGGCAGAAAATGGAGGAGCACCAACGAACGCATACGAAGGAAAAGCCGTATGTGTGCCAGTATTGTGGAAACAAGTATGCACATCGACATAATTGGAGGAATCATGTCAAGTCTGCTCATGAGGGAGAAGAGGACGCGAATGTAGGTGAGGAAAGAAAGGGGAATTATTTGTCACGAAAAGGATCAAAGAAAGGGACATACATTACTGCGGGAGTTGTTCAGAAGTGAAGTGTTAAATTAAAAAAAAAAAAATATTTGCTCAGATTTATTTAGTAGTAGGATAACACAAAAAGTATTTTATTCAGTGTTTTTTTAAAATCAGTTTAGTTTTTAATACCTTAATGTCCTAACACATTCCATGTTAAAACTAATAAAATAGTAATGCTAATGAATCACATGAATATAAGTTGTATGTATAAATCCTTGCAAGTAACAATTTCAAATATTCAAATTTGCGTTTGTCGTTTTAAAACATTTGTCTTTTACAACAAGAGACTAGGTAATTGCATATTTAGTTGCCTTTAGTATTTAGAATATTTCATAAAATACATCTAAACGTTTACGACTAAATATATTTTTACATGATGCACTATTGCACTTAAACCTTAATGCAATCCTTAGGAATGCACTCAATAATACAACCCAGTTGCACATAATGCATTTACGTTAAAGTTAGCTATATGTATTGTGCATTAATTCACATATTTTGTTGCTCTTATGTTTTTTAAACTGCATTACCAGACTGACGCAGTTTTACAATATTTGTTTAACTTTCCTTACCGACAATGCATAAAAATGAGTCATTGCATAGCTTATGACAAAAATAGTGCTTTGTAAGTATACATAACTAGTTCTCCATAAATGTTTATATAATTGCTTTTTAAAGCAAAATCTTACTACTGCATGAAACGAAATATGTAGGAGGTTTAGCCCAATCAAAACAAAGCAGCTAATACCTACAGGTGACCACATGTCTAGTGCTCTTGGTTGCTTAACGTTATCAACCGACTGTATGCTGAAACTCTTGTCAAATGTTCTATAACTTGCAATATTCTTTAAACGATCCAGTACTTCCAACACACCTGCCTCCAGAACGGTCGAGATCGTTTCATGAATACGCTTTCTCAAGTATCCTGATACTCTCAAGCTGATCACTAATCTCATTGGTATAACATCTATTACATTTTGGCCCATGCAATAAAAACGATTTTCTACCAGATGCACCTTATTTTCAATTTGTAAGTAGAAGCTATCTCCTAAGAGACTATCCATGTTTGCAAGATACACTGACTTTTTCTCTGTTATTGTTTCAAAAAACTTTGTGTAACTTACGTTTGCAAGGTTTTTTATGTCAGAAGTGTCAAGTGAGTCTATTATTTCACGACCACCCAGTTTTTTCTGGATTGCATCAAGAACATATGTTGGGATAATATACATTAGGGGCAAAAGATGACGATACTTCTGAATATTTAATTTGTAGCCGTCATCAATAAAATCCTGAACACTAAAAAACCTAGAAAACTTTAAAGACTCGGAAGAAATGAAAGCCTGATATGAAATGCATAATATGAGGGGAAGGCATAATAGGAAGGGGATAGCTAAAACAATTAAAGATCTTGGATGCTTACAGCTCCCGCCGTTAACTTGGGATTCCAAAAAGCAACCACATAATATCTAAGCCCTTCCAAATATTCTTGTAAAGAAACCCAACCAGTATTGTAGAAGTAACTAGAAATGCCCAAGCACTAGGTGCAATCGATGTTATAAAAGTGTAATCGAAAACTGAAACCTTTTCAAATGTAGTACATGCAATCACTCTCGTAAAAAAACTAACTGGCCCAAAGTAAATTGAATTTCGTGTGTGCAGATATTTGCTTGGCATATATTGAAGCAAACTTTCAGCTAAATCAATTTGAGTAAACCAAGCCATTGAGCTGACTTCCGATGCGGGAATGTCGTTCCAATCAAGTTTTGCCGTTATATTAAAAACCCTTTTCGTGTCCGCCAGGAGCATACCATGTACAACGGGACAATCCCTTAAAGCCTTAAAGGAAATTTCTAAGCCCATACGCTGACCTGTCCATACAGGAAAACAGGCGTTGGATTGCTTTGAATATGGGCGGAATCCTGATGGGAGCCATGCAGTTAGAGATCTGCCCCACCCTTGCCCATTTAGGTTATGTATATGATGTAAAAATTTTAATGGGATTACTGCAGAGTAGAAGAGCATCTTGGATGATGGGCAAAAATAACATAACACTGCAATCTGCTGACTGTGACCATCGAAAAAGACTAATCCCGCGTGGAAAACTGGCAAAGTTTTGAAATAAATTAAATTTGAAAATATTTGCAATGCAGGATAGGATTTGTCCACATATACAAAAAATAAAACGTTGTCGGATGTTCCAAAGCCTGATTCATGGATGGAGAAAACCGTCTCATAAAATGTTTCCGTATAGAGTAAAAATAGATTGCAAGAGGACACTCGTCTTCTACTAGAGAGTCGAAGATAGCCTACATTTAAAGTTATATTTTCAGTGTGGTTAGGAATGTATAGCTGCAATTTATCGCTTTCTTGAATGGTATAGATATTAAAATCTGACACGGTGTTGACTGAGATGTAGCTCTCACTGTTAAATGAGAAATATGTTTGGGGTGATTTTACTCTCGTAGATTTAGATGAAAAAACTAGATTTAGTAGACAATTATTGGTAAGTGGTGTTCTAAATCCTACTGGTTGAAATAAACATTTACATTTTGTGCAAATTAATGCTAATATAAAGCAAATTGTATTAAGAACGAAAAATGTGTGTCTATAAAACATTTTACTTGTTGTAGTTTTCAGTATGATAAAAGCTATTAAGCACAGGAAGTGAAATAAAATAATTCTGAAGAATTTTCTTTAAAAAAAACTTGAAAAAAAAATAGTTTATTTGACTAACCAGCTGAAATATTGAGTAAAGTGAATTAGAGCTACTGATTTTTTAAATTTAAATTTTAAGTTTTTTATGTGTACCTGGACAGAAACAAAAGCAATGTAAAACCAAAGTGGTCAAGAAGCTTTATGTTAAAGTGCCATGATGTATGGTAAGGCGTGGGTTTTTGATTAGGCTAAATGTGTCACAGTTTTGTAAATGTGCAATGCCAAGTTCTAGTAGCTACAAAATTTTATGCCACATGTTTTACGCAAGGTACTTGTAATAAAGGTATAAAATAATATCCAATTAGAGACAAATATTCAATTTTTGCTTAATGGCATGCAAATTTAAGAAAAATATGTACCTGGACTTATTACAAAACACTATTACTATATTGCAACTTTTATAGTGACACCAGTTTCAGCAAGTCCCAAATTTACGTTTTCAATATTTCCATATTATGACATGATACAAAGAATAGTTTTAGTGCGAATCTCGTTGATGAGTATTTTATGCACTATACGTCATTACCGGCTCCTACCTAAGCTCTCATATGTATATAAATTTAAAACAGTTCTCTAATTGGATTAAATTCTTCAATTCTTTTGCGCAGAGGAGATCTACCTTGCGTTGCTCATGCTGATTTGTGCAGCATGTCTAAATAATACATATACCGTAAAATCTGAAATAGACGCCTCTTCGGAATTACGCGCCCCCCTTTAATAGACGCCCCGGCGTCTACG
>JAQIXX010006160.1:0-12654 GCA_034700605.1 Willowsia nigromaculata
CGTTTTCAATAGTATCCGATAGTTGCTTCCATGGGTCGGTTACCCTTCTAGTTTAACTTTTTATATGAAGATGGATGACAAACATGGCTTTATTATGTTACATATTACTGTACACAATAATAATTATAATTATTAGCTATGCTAACTATATTTACCAACAATATGAAAATATGATATATAAGTGTTTATGCTCCTTTTCATGGGTATTTCTTGATGTACATTTAAGCTGAAAACATTAATGGGATTACGTGTCATTGACAAAAATATATGAATGGTGATGCATATATCTGTCGACATTCGACATACAACTGGTGGAATATTTATAGCGCTCTGTACGCATTCAACTGTTTAACTTGCGAGGAAGCTTCTGTCCAAATCATTAACCTAAATTACCTACTTAGCCTAGTGTAAAGTATGAAAGCTTGGATGTAATAAGAAAAGCGTCAACTATTTACGCCAGAACTTTTAATACTTTTTTATGCGTGAGGTTTCTTTGTGTTTCAAGTGAAATCACTATAGTTCTATTTTAAAAAGTTTCCAACAGCTTGTCTGTACGTTTTATGAGTCGGGTAAGACGGTGGAGGGAGGGGTAGATTGATTATGTATTATTTCGTATATTCATGAAGCACAAGAAACTCTTTAATCATTTTAAGTGTTTGTATTTATAAAATTTAGAGAAGTCTAAGCTGTTTTCTCTCGATAGTCGAGAGAAAACTCATTACTAATACGGGAAAACTTTGTTTTTGCAATATTGATAGTGATTGTATTCAGAAGTCGTTGTGATTGAGACCGTGATGGAAAGTTATTCATTGGTACTGCTTCCAACATCCATTTTATGAATTTAGTTTGGCGTGAGCGTTTTAGTTGCTTTTTACGTAATTGTTTTTAACATACTACAACTATGACCAACCATTTACCAAAGCTAGCTCAGTGGCCAATATGATCACACCCCCACATGTAACTTTTTGTAAAAAAATTCTAGTTTTACTTCCGACTCAGATTTACAAGTTTTTTAAGTCACTGCAAAGTTTTATAACATTAATATTTTCAATGCAATTACAATTTTTTTAGCTCTGCGTTTCTGCGTAGGACGTTTTCATGAATTTAAAGAATATAAGTATCTAGTATATCATAAGGAACTTTGTATCTACTCAAGTGACGATGAAGAAGAGTAATCAATTCTTTTAGTAAGTACAAGATGTATAATCCACAAGCGTGCTCGGATGAGCTTCGACTTGCTTTGATTTTGTATACGTACTAACATTGCAAGTTGGATATCATGATATTATGTACGTAAACTAGTACATATTCACATTGCCAATTGGCTTGCTCATGCCTCATGCAATATCATTGTTTATCTACATAATATTGCATCCTTCCTTTGCTTCCTTTTATACTATTCCTCTTTATTTTAAACAATCGTGACCCATGCTTACTTTAAGTTGAAAATGGAATATTACACGCACTTTACGCATTTTAACACAAGTGCGTTCAGACTTGCAATGTGTAACGCGAAACATGGTAACTTTTTGTCTCTCCTTCGAATAATGTGCATGTACGGTGCAAAATGCACATATCCACTTACTAAATAAATACATACCGATTGCGGAGTCTCCATACTATTTAACTTACCACTAATATTCCATGTTTTTCAAAGCATATAGTCAGCTACTTCATACCTACAAGTGAGATCACTGATCACTGCTTTTTCTGCGGGAATTAGAAGTGGCGAGTATACATTGTTCTAAAAAGTTATAAATTTATTATCTGTAAACCTAGATTTTGAATCGAATTCTTATAAAGTGACAAGAGACAACTGCAATGAGCTCATTGCATACCTTACAATCAGAAATATACTCAAATCACATACGTGAAAATAAAAAAATGTGTATTAATTGAAATTTTGCCAAGTCTGTAACTTTGCATCGCTTGTTCGATGTACACAAATATTGCATTTTAATACCAGCTCCTAGTACAGCAATAAGAGTTGCTCAGTAAAAATGTCAAACAACGAATTACTTGTTCTCCTATGCTATGTCATATAAATCTTCGCCTTGCCTTCCGTGTTGTATTGTATGTGGTACTGTAGCCGACAACATTATGTCCAATAGTTCACTTACAAATGGGCATGGTTTCAGGTTTCAATAAATATTCACATGAGGAAATATCTTGTTTGTGAAACAACGCCGGTTCGCTGTATCCAATATACGCACTATGCGTTGTAACATGTAACAACTGTTGGATACACACAAAGTAGATGTACTTGTGTAAAACTTGCTTTGTATAACTGTTACCTATATCAACTGAATAGAAGTTGAATATTCGCAATTACGTTCTATCGTCATGGCTCTTGGTCGCACGTAGGCCACCAAGAAAGTCTAACCAAAGATGTTTTACTGTATGTTATATTGTGTTATGCAGTAAATGCGTAACGAGTGGAGAAAGTCAACATTGTTGCAAAATCCTTGAAGCTCACTACATAGTTATAATTTAGGTGATTAATTTATCAAGTCAATAGCCAATAGCTTCTTTAATTTTAGCGTATTTTACAAATCAGAACCGAAAAGATTGGGGCATTCAGCTCAAACGTAACTTGTTTATTATTTGTGTAAAAATGTGGTTTGTGCTTTGCGTATGTAGGTACTGTCATAATGCTTTATGATAAGTTGAATTGAGCTATGCCAAATGAAATTTTGCAACATGTGCTCAAATTTAGCTTCACATGTAGTTAAAAAGTGCGAGAAAGTGAGAAATGTTTAGTTTTGTGTGAAAGTTGTTGACAATTGAAGAACGGGAAAGTTTGAGCTACTTTTAGGCCTCAGCATCTGTTTGTTCCAGAATATATTGAATTTATACTTCTACAGTATCAGTTAGATGTTAATAAAAAGGAATATGTGTATTTTGTGATTTAAAAAATTTAAGCACGCATTTTCTCTGTTGTCTCTGCAAAAAGATTTTATGAAAATTTGTATACCAAAATATGCCTTTAAGCAATTCTATAGCTTGAGCTGAAAAAGTTACTACCTAGTTTCGCAATGCTTGACATCAGACATCAGAAATCAGAAACGTGTGCTTAGATCAGAATACACACATACAGTCATACAGTGACTTTGTTTGCATTATGATATATGTGTTGTGTAGCTGTACACAAGAGTTTGCTCAATGTCACATTGTACGAGCTTCAAGTGCCATCAAATTTTACAACAACAAGTAGCAACATAAATATTTAAAAACTATAAATAAATTATGAAATACCTTGCATGAATCTTCTGACCAGATAAATGTTTATTACATCAGTCCATAGCACTTTTCAAACCTTATAGGCAAATTAATTACCCTATTTATACAATGTTTACACTTTACAATTTCGTTCTGAATTCCGTTTAATCTCGATAATGACCTTTCCTATATAAATCCTGTTTACTATCATTTATTCTTTCCATAAGAAAGACGGAGGGTGGATGGTTAAAGTTGTACAAGGAAATACGAAGGACTGATTTATTAAAAATGTACCAGAATCTTAGACAAGTACATATTACATTTGATCTGACCTTGTGCAGTTTTTTAAAGTACCATACTTTTTAGAGACAATGCTGATGATGTATCAATTCTGCCGAGGGAAGAAAACGAGTTTTTCATTCATAAACTATTAATAACATACATACCTACATCAATATGGAGAACTTATGGAACTTTAAATGATTTAATGAATACTACTCAGTGCTCATGTTCAATTATATGCTGCTGCTGATGAATATGAAAGGAGCTCTTATTCCAAAATGTATGATCAAATGTTTGAGGTAAGATTTTCTGTGACAATTTATAGTCACTACCATTTCCACCATCATCACCACTCCTTCTTGTACAGTTAATGATTCATGTACATAAGTCCCTAGCAAAGAATCCAAGCCACGATATGAAAGCTATAGGCTATAAGGTAGTCTGGTTTGAGATGAAATACATGTGCATGCGGTAAAAGCATGGGGATGCAATCCCACAAATAAAACAAAAGACGAATGCAAAAGTTTCGATCAGAAAACAGCAGCACAAAAAATTATAAAGCCTATCTACAAATCGTTTGCATGAGTGGAGTAGGTAATTGACTATGTCCGTATGTATTTTTTGCTATTAAAGGATTGCACTATGAATGAATAGCGACAGCTCAGGAGATTACGACAAGTTTAAAGTAGAATATCACCAGTTACACAGTTGTAATGTCTGTCATTGTGGTTATTATAGCGAGTGACTTTTGTTCGGAGCAATGGAGTTTTGTGACGTTTGTTGTTATTGTGTATGCGTGTCAGCCAGCATAAGAGTTAAACAAACTGGATGAGCAAGCAATGATTCTCTAGTCACAGAAAATCGTATCATAAATGTATTTAGTATTTGCCACAAACGCAAAGCGTTATCAGTAGACGTAAATTTCGACAGTATCAAATAACGCACACAGTAACAATGAGTAAGCAAGTGTAAAGTCTAATTGTGTGCATATCAAATTTAACATTGTAAAGTACTTAAAATTGAGGCTGAATTTGCTGAACATTGAATTTTCTAAATAACCTAAATGAAGTACTTGTTCATTTAGTCAGTACTAATCCTGTAGTGTGTTTGTCCTTATAACGTACTGATTCAGAGGACTCCACTTTGACTTACCGCGAGTGGAAATTTTCCAGAAATTCATTAGGGATTTGTTTAATTTGTTATTCTTGCTTGTTTTCAGATAGCATTATTAACACACTTCATACAATAACAATATTAAGTGATAAATATACATATAACTATGTCATCGGTTAATATAAAATAGTACATGATGTCTAATGATATCTGTATTTGTTGTAACTTTATCCCACTATTTAGGGATTGTCTACCTAATTAGCTTATGTATGCGTATTTGAAAAGTACTAATACAACAGCTAACAGTATACATACACAGATATTATTTGAATATGATGCTTACTTACAGAACTAACGGTAACATAAATTGATATTTATGCATGCACATTGATTGCCTTCATCATCACTTCACGCTATCACGTTATCATATAGAGCTGCTTTCACGCAGAAGATTTGCTTTCTTTATCGTTGTGCAGTTCCTATAACTAGTAAAAAGCTAGAGCTCTAAAAATGCTTGATAACTAATATGTAACTATTTTCCTTGAAACTAACCGCAACTGGTTATACATGTACGTACCTGACATGTCCGGGACATCGCATTAACTCATTGAAATCATTGATGGTCAGTCAAGTCATGGGTTATTAAGATAAATCAACTTTACACTAGCCCACTGTCTTAATTACATGAATCAAATGCGTCAAGATTGAGCCAACGTACCTGGCGTTTTACGTATAGATAATTTATCATATCTGAAAAGTTGTCAATTTAAAGTAGCACTTTTACTCAGATGAATATTTTACTATATATATACATAAGTTACTATACTAGTAGTCCAGCATCGCAGCATTCAGCCAAGCTTGAAACTTTTCTCCTATCTATCTATAACGTTTATGCAACATTCATGTATTTATAAAGCTACAGGAAGCTTTCAAAGTTGGGGTTGGTTTGGTCTAGCAGATAGTAGGAGTACCTGTACTGTACCTTCACTATGCTGTATCATACAGTTTCGGATAAGATAACCAAAATGGGATTAACAGGAAAGAGATAAAATATTAATAGTAATTTTCCATTGCGTTTAAGAAAAACACTAAAAGTTGAAATATTTATCATCATAAAATGTTGAAAAACACGTTAATCATGAATTTATAACAACTATAGTATCATCATGATAAATGACAACTACAACAGGTGTAAGTACCCCATAAAACAGCCAAAATTCCATTGATCTTTGACTTCCGTTTTGTTTGGCAGTAATTCTTATTCCCCACCGATTCGCCTATGATATATTTTTGTCTAGATAAGTTTGTAGAGCAAAAAAGGCAGGAAATCCTAAGGGAGTCACGGAGAGGAAAAAGCATCGGGGCATGATGCAATCTGAAGTAACGATGCAGGAAGATGAGACAAAAGTCAACTTCCATTTTTCGCTTGTCCCCTTTTCCTCTCAGATTGAGGAAGTTCGGTTTTAAGTAATAAGAAATAAATGAGATGAGCTTTAACTTAAACGTATTCGTCTATAATAATCGTTATATTACCTGTAGTTTGTTTTTACTCCTGAAATCAAATCTCGCAGATCTCTTTATAATATAATCAGATATATCTAATCTCTCGATTCTATATTGTTGAAGTGAGTGTGGAATTTCCTTTATGGTTCATGTGTATATTTTCATTTTTTTATTATAGCATATATCATTAAGTCATAAGATGTATGAGTGGTGAAAGCAACAAACGAATCCTAAAATGAAAGACTCGATGAATGGAATAACACAGTCCTTAACAAGACGTGTTGATGAAAGCACCATATATGAGACATGAACACATTCATGGTACCTCATTCCTAGGAAGATATTTGTTGGCAAATTTGGCACAATGCAACATATCATTTGTACACTCCAATAGTATCAAGCAAGTGTAAGTGCCTGAGAAACGACAGCGTGTGATAAAACAAACTAGAAATGTGGTTGGTCGTAGTTTGATCGTGCTTTAGAGGGTGTGATTTACTGATACTTATTACAACTGTGAATTACTAAATTTGAATACAACGAAATAGTTGCAATCTTATATCAACTATCGTCAACTATTTGGAATTTAGATTACTTATATAAAAGTGAATAGTACAGAGAACGAAAGTGTATAAAAATCATGAGTCGACGAGTTTCTTCCTACCATCAAATGATGAGCGACGACCTTATATGCCTGGACGACGACACAATGGATGACTGCTCATTTCACGTATTAAAGCACATTTATTGATTAATTTTATTTGTTTAATTGATTCTTTATTAAATATTACATTCACACTAATGTGGTAACTTCATTAAGGTATCAGAATAACTCTTCAGTAGCTTAGAAATGTCTAGGATAAGGTAGAGAGTAAAATAAATAAAAATCTCAGCATGAAAACGTTATCTTGGAAAATCTAGTTTTGATCACATCTTTTTATTTACTCATATATTTACCTGATCTTTTCAAACTAAAATATACCCACGTAATTTGACTCGCTTAACTTTGCAATGCATAATGTGATAAGGTGTCTCATCATTTCTTTTCTCAAATGATTTTTATCAAGAGAAAACATACATTACAAAGATCTAACGCACGAATTGCGATCGCCAAATTCATTTAACAAGGATTATAGACATAAAAACGAAATTGTACCTTAATTGTATGGATACATTCTACATTTACTATCAAAAATCAAATGGATCATTGAAGCAAGATTTTAAATGTGTAAAGATTTGAAATTGTTGCTGTCATCTAACATATTGACTATCATCCTTTACATAAGGACTTTATCATTTTATTGCGGTTTGTTGTAAAATACTCATTCATTTCTTTGAAAATAGTGACTTATAAAATATTTGTAAGAAAACTAGAAGCCTAGCAGGGCTGAGGAATTCAAAGGGGGCAAAGAAAGACATTGCTTTTAAATAATAACCACTTTCTTTTCATAAGAAATTTATTCAACATGAAAGATTTCTTACTGAAAGTATGTAGAAATTATTCGGTGGATGGCTCTTGATGTATTCAGTTGTCGGTCCGTAATGGTTCGTGCTTGTCCGTGTCACGCAGCAAGCACAAAGAAAAACACGTGAGGTTATCGAGTACGTTTACTTGTCTTGTCTTGCCCCTTAGAGAATTCGCTAATAATACAAGGCAATAGTTAACTTAACTTTTTATTACCTTGTATCAAGTAAAGTCAAATAGTATCAAAATCATATGTATCTATTTAGCAAGAAACTGTAAAAAAATTTACAGATTAAAACTTAAATACGTTGAAGACAAAAGCTATTACAAATGCGATGCTTAGTTTGGACTATACATAGTATTATGACTCTTTGCGAATTATTTTTAAACATTCTAAAAAGACAAATACATGGTGCAAAGCTGAAATGCAAGAAATGGGGAAAAAAAATTTGCGTGAGAAACAAAAGAATACGTCATCACTTCAGCTTTGCGTTATAATAATGCCAGCCTTATGTACGTAGATTATAGAATCCATTTGATGCATGATATGAAGAATGTGAATTGCAATATTATGAAAGTATAATATGCTGTATCAATAATATTCCAAGTCGAATAATGCACGAATGGATGCATTTAGTATGTACTGTACATATGTATATTATTTGGAAAATTAGGGAAGTATTTTTAGAGGTAATGTCAGTGATCTTTGTGAGACCGAGACAGAGTAGCACTTGCTGATCTTTTACCACGATTTTTTTATGCGCAGTGTATTGAAACGACAAGACACTCGAAGAATTTTCCTTCAAACTGTCTCCAAATGTTAAAAAGTGATCACCACATGCGCAAAATCATACGGTACTGCATTTCAATGTACTGATGTGATTCTCCTGTGAAATAGTTTTGGGTGAAAGTTGATATTGTATTGACGAGTCGACTCATATTACAATGCTGAACTTTCGATAATTTTCCCATGAAAGAGTAATGTCTAGAAAATTTAAAGGGTTCTTATTGGTCCTACATATTATGCATGTTAGTTTATTTTTACAGAGACCTACAGTAATTATAATGAGCATCAAGTAATATTTGACTAAAATTTACACAGGGAGAGACCAATACCTATATTGATGCACGACATCGACTTTGTAGTTGACTATAATGACATGTATTGATGGTCAAATGTAAAATACACAGTACAGCTATCTGATAATGTACGTAGAATATGTTTAACGTGACATTTAGTAATCACGCGTTCCCTAATTTGGAAATATTAAGTTTATAATAATAATAACAACGAAAAATCATTGGTTATCTACAGTTGGAATTGTTTTGATGATAAAGAATTGTAGCAAACTCTTATAAATTACAGTCTTGTGCACAGTTTCCCAACACTCTATATAGTATTCTCTTTCGGATTCCTAAAGAACTCCCTTGTATCTAACAAAGGTTGGCGATGGCATTTTGTGTTTGGCATGAGTGTCTATAAAAAAGACCTTCATTTACATCATTTACCATACATGACAGTTACCATTATCGAAAGGAAACCCCTATTACATAAAAAATAACATTTGTATACATTTAAGATTGATACAGTAACTTGAGGGTGGAAATAGATTTAGAAGATCGGGATTTGTACAAATCTAGAGATCTTTAACTTTTGCTAGAGATCCTATCCTGGACTGTCATCTAGCGAACTTGGACTTAAAACATTTTTAAATCACAATATCCTAATTGATATTTTTAAAGGAAATTGTGAGTTTAGGAAGTGTGTCGAGACTCGAAAAGATTTTAGTAAAAACAATACGCGTGAAAGCACTTTCTGTATTGATTTTATTTTTCTACTTCTTCTAGAGAGCTTGTAGCTGTCAGCGGATCCATGATCATTGTGGGCTTTTTCGTTCAGACAATGATTTGATCTAATGATCCTAAACAAGAAAATTACATTTTTAGGTTGCTGTTACGGTCGATAATTTTGTCTCATAATAATCATAACTTAAAATGGTGAATGTCCGATGCTTGCATGTATGCCTCGTGCTCTTCTGACAAGTTAGGTATTTGTGATTGGCTGGCGGTAATCTGTGTGGTTTGTAATATTTGCTTGAACACCATAATAAGCATTAGTCAAAGGAGGTATATAGTCATAGTCATTTGTCTGGTATATTCGAAAATATTTTCACACCGAGGCAATAAAATAACATTGCTGGTGCTCTTCACATTGCCCCTTAAAATAAACGAATTATATGTGCAATAGTTATGCATATAAAATAAAAGTGAAATGTATAGACATGAAAAAAAGATTGAGATTTCATCTTCATTATCTTGAGTGTTTTCTCAAAGTGTAAAAATTTCAGGTACAAATCCTTCAGGTAGATGAATGCATATTACTTGCATAACAAAAAACTGAAGTTGTATATTTGTGTGTCTCGTACATACACCTCACTACGTAAATACGTACATGTAGTGAAGCATTTTTGATTTGATACATATTTTATATGTATTTGATTTTACTGAAAACTCTCCATCATTATTTAGGAGGTAGTACAAAGATTTTCTGAAGAATGATTTTGTGGGACAGCGGCGAAGTTATTTCTCTGTTTAGTTACCGAAACATTTTCATCTTGAAATGCACGCTATTGAATATTTGAAGCAAATAAGTCTCTTTGAGTAGTAGGTAGTTGAAACAAGACAAAAATCTGTTCTTGTTTTTCTGTTTGAAACCAGGAGCACATTCGCGTATTGCAGAAGTTATGAAGGCAGCCATGAATATTATGTAATTATCATTCTAAACTTATTGAAAAAACGACAGTACAATGTATGTAAACCCGCTTGCTCACTTCTAGATCATTATTATGGTTGCATTGGCTTTGCACTTTATTAAATATTCTTTTTTAGCTAACACTGTTGAAAATTCATTTTCATTGTACGATATTTATTGTAATGCTAAAATCATACGATGGAGAATTCGTATAATGTTGGTAGAGGTAGAGATGTGATTAACTCAGAGAAATCAACTAGTTAATACAATGTATGTAAGTTCACTGCAGATAACCTATATTCTCTAGCTATAGCTTGATAGTTGATACATAAGATTTATATGATTACTTACTTCCATTGATAATATCTTTACACTATGATTATTAATTATTAATTTTATAAAAACAAAGTTGTAACATTTACATGCATTGAGTTAAAACATTTTTGAGTTTAGAGCTGATTTCATGAGCTTCCTCGCACATTCCTGTGTGCGATCGAGCAAAATCCATTAATGGTTAAAACTTTTATCTGTTTGTTTCAAAAATATTATATGGGCAATTTTTCATTCTTGATTGAATATTATGATTGCAACAACCATGCTTCGTTATTATATCAAAGTACACACGACGATACACTAATTTTTAACATTATAGTTTAAGCCCAAGACTACAAAATATTGGCGTTTCTCCTTCTTCGTTCCATACGAATAATAAGCTATAACTCATTTTATAGCACTTGCTGCAGAACTATTTAGCACAAAATCTAGCGAACTGGGATAATTTATCCCATGCACATGTATATCGGAATGGAGGAAACAGCAACGCAGATCTTTCTGTCCTTCCATTGCTGCTTAGCAGAGAAAACTGAGTTTTACGCACAAAATGCATGTGGTTTTTGGATGGGGTCATTGGGTACGAACCATACTAACCGTGTTAAAAAATGGAAAGCACGGTAAAGGATAGCGAGTCGCTGGCTTCTCAAACCTCTTTCATCTATTTCCCACAGTATGGTATGCTGAAACCTACAGATCCAAAAGCAGCCCCTTTATCACATTAAAAGAGATTCAAGCTTCACCACTAAGACCAGCCCCCACACACCTCCTTCCATGTAGTACCAATGCCAAAATAACATTTTCTCTACGGAGTGTTATGTAAAAAGTAGATTCCATTGTGTTACTCGTTTTTCGCTGTTCCCAAGCTCTTGAGCATTTCACGATACGCTGCCATGCATTTTCCATGAGAGCTTCCAAAGCAAATGTTGCAACAAATGATAGCACTTGATATCCTTGGAATTGGAATGTAGAGGGGAAACACGAATATTCGTTTGTTTTGCTGGTTTGCTGCTATACTGCTTTTATGATGTATCCCGTTCATGTATTCCACACATAGTTTAACTCTTTTGGTATGGTTTTCCTTAAATCCTTTCGCTCCCACGTTCCCCTTCATAGCTTGCAAGCGTTTATATTTTTGCCCAATATCAAGCAGCATGTGGTTATGGACCTTCCGTGTCTGTTAGATTGAATGGCACAGTCTGTATGCTTTGTCTTTTAAGATAGTTATTATGTTATTTTATACTATAAATTCATTCTAGTGGTGGTTCTATTCATGGCTGGATGAATGATTAAGTTTTATATGGAATTCTGCGGTATTATATATCTAACAACACAAAGCTATTCTACAAAAAAACGTAGATTTACATGTACGGCGGATTTTTTGCTGGCTATTGGCTTATCTGCACTATGCACAATGAAGACTCTTGTATATATAGCCCTACTTCTGCTGTGTATGTAAATAATACAGGCAAGCGTGCGTTTGCTTAGTCAACTAAACGTGCTACACGAGAAGAGAATAAAACCGAGACAATAAGACGATCGAAAAAAGCACTTGCTATATAGAACTCATGGAAAACTTTTATTGTTGACAATGCTGATATACAGCAAATGTGTGATAGTGACAGTGTAAAACCACTCAAAATGTTAGAATCTTAAAGGAAACACCTCGAAGAAAGTTACATGATCACAACAAACCAGTGAAAATAGTTAGGGTGAAAAAATTGTGAGAGACAGTCTGCTAAAGTATGCTTTACAAAATCCCATGAATTTATGGTGCTCATTTGCCTGCCTGGCCATGTGCCGATTAATGTTGAAATTTTTTATTGTCCTATTGTGCTATCAATCACGATGTAAATACCCAGCAAAATACTTTTATAACCGACAATGAGTATAAGGAAGTCACAAGTCAGTGATAAGACAGTGTCCTTCAAGCAAAGTCATGTGATGTGACTATGTGACGCATTCCGTTTCTACTTTCACCATGTGTGCTTAT
>JAQIXX010006161.1:0-12652 GCA_034700605.1 Willowsia nigromaculata
TTGTCTATTGAACGCAAAAAAGTTCATTTGGCTAGCTTGTATAGTTTCGGAATAAATTGGTCCCCGTTTATTTATTGAAAAAATGGCTGTAACTTACCAAACCCTGATCACATGGGGCTGAACTTTTTTTTATTTAAAGACACTATGTCGAGGTACATATTATACACAATTTTCGAACAATTCAAAAAATATCGTGTTTAGCCACGTCGAAATTAAATTAAGCTACTCAGCTTTGGTATCTAGGTTGGAAATTATTGGTTTGCAATGTACTTTCCAGTTGCACATAGAAACTGGTCCACGCAATTTTACACAATACTTGAAGGAAGATGAATTCTTGTTATAACAGCCTTGACTTGAGTGCCTGTACCAACTAATTAATATTAGTGTGTTCAAGGTATTGTGTTAATGATGTTTCCAAATCCCTGTTTAATCTTCTACTTTTCATTGCTCGTCTTCTAATACTCAATAATATGCTAAATCATGCTTCGATTTTTTCTTTCAATCTTTCGGTAATTTACGTGTAAAAAAAGAAAATTAACCAAAATCATCGGATGTACAACGATTACATGCCTTCTAGTTTGATTGATAAAATATTGCCTGTCCTATGTCTGCCAGTTTTTAAATTATTACCCTAAGTCCAATGCTAACTGTGCGTTTGTCAGAATACAAGAAGACGAACGAGCGAAGCAATTGGTAAGGCACACTGGCTTTATAAGTGAATATCTGATATATTTTACAACTAAATGGAAAGATATGTGCTGGAACCTAGACATGTGGTAGGTTTAAAATTACAGTTAAAAAATTGTTTGTTCAGTGGCATGCCAGAAAAAAGGTATAGATTCTCACTTGAAGATAAAATAACAATCATGGACTTTGCTCATACAGAAAAACGAAATTTATTTACGAACATTGTAAAAATAGTCGCGCTATTATAATTTATTTAATTATAATATGATTTAATAATTACTCCTCCCGATTAAAGTATCTTTTGATTACACTCTATGTTTTAAGTAAATGCGTATTATCTGTTGTGAAATTGAAGCAGAAGTATTTTAAGTATCTGGTAACCGACGTCGATAATTGTCATTTCCTTCATGTCACCCTTATAATTCTAAGAATTTTCCGCTTATAGGAATTACGCGGGTATGAGACTTTAAATTTTCCAGGAATTTTCTTTCTATTGAACTTTCATATTCTAGGAACTATTTTCTAGCGAAATGACGTCTAGGAACTTTTTTAGAAACTTTCATTAAAATCGTATGACTTGATTTCTTTACCACTATATTTATGAAAAATGGTAACACAGACGAACATGATTATCTTTTCATAAAACTGATTATTGATACTCCAAATATCCAACAGTTGAATATTTTTTTAGGTTGCTTCGTTTCATAAGTTTCTCGAGTACTAATTAGTTAGGAACATTCCGTCACCAAGATTACACTAGCACACAAGGGTGAATTAATACGTTTCTTCGAAAATGATGATGAAGTTTTTTCACGCAACTTAATCTTTTGAGCACCCAGTCAAAATTTAAGGAACTTTAATGCATTTTAAGTCATTATTATCAGGAATCCATTTTATTGTTGTCGGCCTAAATCATCCACTCCATTCTCTTCCTCCCGGTTTACCTCCAATCATCCTTGTCGATGTTAAACTTCTTAATAATCCCCACGAACATCCCCTATATAAAGCGGCTTTTCAATTTCGGCACCCACAAATTAGCAGCTCTCCAAGATCTCCTTCAGTTTCAGATTCACCAGAAACTCTGTAAAACTTACACAGTCTCTATCTTTCATGGTTGGCTTAAAGCATGGAAAACATTCGAAACAAATTTTCACAGACGGATCTTCTGCAGGTACATGGACAATGAAAATGAACCTTTCTACTCTTAAATCCGGTATCCTTGAAAAGGGATAGACTTTACCAGTATACTGCAAAGTTTGCCGTCCTGTTGCAATCAGAAATGTAGATGGGCTTTGAGATGACGTGCATTGCACCAGAGAAACGTGAGGAATGAAATAATGAGAAATAGTAAATATTTTCATGGCATCCTCAAAATATGTGAGTGAAGTTCCCAAAAAATGTGATTTCACCTTTTGATTACAAGTAAATCGCTTACAGTAAAATTGGATATGAATTAAAATTCATGAGTAGTGTCCACTAATATAATAGGGTTTTCAATATTAGCCTTAATTATGAGGCGCAAGCACAGCATTTTCCGAGCTAATCAATAATAATCGATAAAGAATACTAATCCCATATCAATATTGCTTTGGAAGTAAAATTAACGATTGTGAAAAGCGAAATGGAAAGGGTCCAAAACTTCTGGTAGAATAACAGGAACTATGATATATTCTTCGTGTCTTCAAGAAGAAAACCAGATTATCGTTACAGGGCAGAGTAATGTAAAACTATAATCGCCTATCAATTATTGAATTTTCCGCATACCCCCTACTAGTTGTAATGGTTCCCTGAATCCTCCTGCAACGGCTCAACAATGAGAGCTAAGAACATTGTATGCGGAAAATCTGAAAATCAGCAGGTCGTTATTGTTTATGATTATCCTAGCATATCCCGATGTAACCGGTCTGGAAATTTGGACGATTTTTGAAGGTCACAAGATTTTACAGGAAGAATTTTTGATGCCATTAAATAAATCGATGGCATATCATGCCCCACCTGGAGACACATTTTTCACTTGTTTGTTTTATCCTGACAATAATTGGAAATGGAATTTGTGCTATAGAAAACAGCAATAGCCCTGCCTTTCGTTACACTAGGCAAATAAAACATTGAACTTTAGTATCAGCCAAAAAACTTCGTGTGGGTAGTATTAAATGTTGCTATAATAGTCAGTTTGATTAATTTAATCAAACGTATATCAAGGGGGGATACGAGTGGAACATATCTGATGTTCCTGCAAATTAGGAATGCTGAAAAAATTTAATAATACTGAACTATAACATTTCTTACATTATTCCGTTCATACTACCTAAAAAGTAGCGATAAAATACTGACGATAAGTAGCTTTTCGTATGGTTTCGAAAATTTGAGTAAAACCACATTCTGCAGCGTTTCACGAAGATTTTCATGGTGAAGTCTGTTTTCCAATTTAATGCCTTTTTATGAAGAAAATCAGAACTTTGTGATTAATTGCCTAGAATTTTAAATTTAAGCTGAAGTGTCGGCTGCACCGGGTGATAATTTTTTGCAGCGTCTACACATGTTTCTGAATACTACTCGCTTCATTCAATTTTAATGAGAAACAGATATTTTTTGACATTTCTTAGCTTGCTTATAAGATTTTTCACTTCATTTTGTTGCATCTTTTTTCTAGACATACAATTTTAGAAACATTTCAATAAAACACTAAAGCTTTCACAAAATTGAGTTTTTATAATGAATTAGAAAATCTTGCATGGATGAGTTTTCAGAGAAATGAAAATCAAAAAATAAAACACCAATTTTTATTCAAAGTTTAGATTTACAATGGTCACTCTTAAAGTTACATTATAAAGCGTAAGAAAAGACTACGTACGAAAGAAAAAGTTATTTGTTTTAATTGATCAAAACAGATAAGGTGGTCCATAAATCAATTACACATTGTTCCACTTCAACGCCAAGCTGATCTGATTGCAAAAAAACGTAGACTTAATGGATGGAGATGAATGAGTTCCAGGTAAAGAAAATTCAATTGTACTGCTGCATGCAGAGGAAAGATATAATAGCGATAAAAAAACTCCGTAACATTTGATATCTATTCACACTTCTATAGTTTTTGTTTAAATATATGTATCGTGGTATATTAAAAAACCATGTTCCCAAGAAAATTACTATTTTTATAACTATTTAGATTTTTCCGGTGAGGAAAGCCGATGTACAAGGAATCAATGTTTCTTCTCTCAATGTGTCAAGCCAAAAACCTCGTGGGGTGCTCCTGCATTTAACCGTAATGAAATGCTGTTAAACTCTAGTTGTCAATTCCTACTCTTGGCCCTTAGAAGTTTGGATTATAACGTGGCCCCAAATGTGGTGCTAAAATAGGTGCAAATGACTAGGTATCAGTCGATGCCTAATCCGAGTTTTCAATGTTGATATTGCATCGGTTATAAGCACCAACCTACTTATGTTGGCAAAAAAACACAATATAATAGAAACATGAATTAGTTATACCCCACTTTAAACTTGGTTACAAAACGCTGAATGTGTTTTTCATTGTTTTTCTATTTAAAGTTTTTTCAAGGTTTTAAGTACAAAAAACATGTTTTTTAAAAAGGTCGGCATATAGTGAATTTCTAGGACAAACCCCACCTAGACATTTAGATTTTGAACAAAATACAAAAAACTTTCATGTTTCCACGACAAACACTCCAAGAAAATCAAAATCTACAAAATGCTCTTAATGATTGTTTTTTTAAAGTTTGATCAGCAAAGTAGTTTAAATTTATAAAATGTACAGGATTAAGGAAAGTAAAACTATTTGTCGTGAAATATAACTTTAAATCCTAAAAACAAAGTAGAATCTACTATTGGAGCTGAATGTTTACATAGCAGACTGCCTCTGCCACCCCAGATTTTGGTTGAAATTGCCTGAGCATGTCCCATTTCCGACTATCGAATTTGAACAAATTTTATATCCATTCCATACAAATTATACCTGTAGTTTTCGATAGTGATAACTAAAAATTTTCAAATTCAAATATTTTTAGTTATTAGCCAAAACATGCTAAAATCGCGCATTTTTGACAAAAAAGGTTTTGTATCTCTAAAATCCGGATCTACTGAGAAGAAATGAATAACTAGTCAGAAAGATTCAGGCAATTTCAGCCAAAATCTGGGGTGGTGGAAGCAGTGTGCATAGGGTCACAAATTTTTTCTAAAAGTGGAAATCTACACAAAAAACCATGCTCTTATAGAATACTGACCTTTTTTTTATTATAAAAATTACGTTTTTTATCGTTTTCTGCTTGCTGCTGGGATGGCTCTTGTTGACTGCCAATGATATAATTGCTCTATTGATTTCCATTCACACATTCGTAATAGTAAACAGCTGATTTTTTATATATCATTTCTTTCGTCATACATAAATTCGATAACAAACGCATCTCCTATCTGCTCTACGACTTTAACAAGAAAAAACTTTAACCAACTGTTAGCGGCGCTTGACTACGACATTTAGTTTCCATTAAAGTTTCTGCGTCAAAAAAATTCATGCAAATATTTGTCCTACTTAAGCAGGTTTCTTAAGCTTCTTAAGTACTTTGCAGCGCCCAGTTCTCTCACACAGCACAGGATTTTCAAGACTATTAATAAAGACTAATGAAAATTGCTTAACCAACATATTCATCCAATTACTAGCCCACCCACCCAAATAATACGCCCTTTCAAACAATGCACTCTACAGACAAAACGCAAAACAGCCTATGACTATGGACACTGATGCTGAAAATGTTTTACGACTCTACTGGCCTCCTAAAATTATGCATTTTGCAAACCTAAAATTGCATTATATTGGCTTGCTCTGCTATTAGACAAAGTTAAACTATTGCACACATGTTACTGAAGCACTTCACACAAATATTCCAATTCTAGCAAATGGAATATTTGTGTGTAGTCAACTTCAAAATTATCATATAAATGAAACTAGGTGACTAAAAATATTTTAAAGGATGTTATTATTAAAATCTTTGAACCCCGAAAGACACAGTTCTGATATTTTAAGCTGTAATTCTAATATCTTATCTGCATAAGTCCTCTTTACAATTTTATAGAATTAAGCACAGACGTATAATAGCAAATGTAGCGTAAGAATGATTATTCGTAAATATTATAAAATACTCTCATTCATACACACAATGAGAGACCCAAATGAAATTATAAATTTATTTTTAGAATTATTTGTCAGTGACATTCTATCTTCTCAAGAAGACCGCAAAACACAAAATAATTTATTGGATCTCCCCGTACACATTACATAGGTTTAACCAATGACATTTTTGTTTATTGTCTTGCTTCTGTCGGCATGGCTTTATAGTTGTTATACCTTTAAGTCAAAATATTTAAAAACTTGAAAATGAATACACTGAGTCCTAAGATACCAAAGGAGCGTTTGGGAAAAACTGAGTGATCATGAGTGATATCATCACTGCAGGACGTATTGTCCACGTGGAAGTAATCAATATTTAAGTCTTTGCTCCTGAAGGTGGAAATTATTGCCTAGAAATTCACTGACTGCTAAAAACTTGACGTAACGGTTTCTATCATCATCAATTCGACCTACCATAATGCCTGTGAAAAATTACCAGTGCTCTTCTTCAAATTACTAACTTACGAATGTTTGTCCATTTTTGATAGAACCGAACACAAATTCGTTTCTTGGCGAATAATTGACAACAAACCACTCAAAAATCTTTATACACGATAACCCCTACCAGCATAAAATAATGCGGTTGTCATACGTGACATTTCTTATCAAATTCAGTGCTGGGAAAAGTGTATTGTGTTGACACGTTTCAACTTTAAAAATACGAAATATTTTAGGAGGGAATGCTCGTTGATTAGGTCAGTTCTTATTCATTATCGTAATGAGTCCTGCCATAATTTTATTAATATACTGCTCGACATGTTCAGAGTATACTATTTAAGTAGTTTACTAGCCGATGAGATTAAAGATGGACAACTTTTCTAAGGTTGGGCACGGAGATTGTACTACTATTCTTGATTGTCATCTGACCAATATATGAACTCATATTACGTCGTTTGCCAGCGTACATTAGCAACTATGTCTGTAAGGCCAGCATTTATTTTACCAGTTTAAATTATTTTGTCAGGTTTTTAAATTTATTGCCCGTGCTAATTCTTATGCCAATTGTGAGTTTTTCAGGATGTAAAAATATCAAGGAGTCAAGAAACGAGCGTAAGGAATAATTTGTATTATAGGCAACAGAAATTCTTATTTTCGAATTCGAGTGTGACTGCTAATTGGGAAAATGTGTGTTAAGTTCTAGCCATGTAGTGGATACCTCATTCCTCATATGTTATGTTTGTAGGAACCGATGTTTCAGGCATGAATTCAGAGTAGCATGATCGAAACTTTGTGGAATGCCTAGATTTTATTTTGTCTTTCAGATTTGGCGATTTTGTGAAAATCGTCCATCTTGTCGTTTTTGCTCTTAAAACCATATAATGGATTCAAAACATTTACTTGAACTGAGTTTTAGGCAAAAGAAGAGCTTGTCAAATGGAATTTTGGGAGAGGGGTAGTAAATTCTGAATAGAACATGAATAGCAATCATGGATTCTGAACAGAGAGAATATCTGTTAGAACCATAATAATAAATTTTTGTTTTACTACTGGGTTTATGCTCGTTCAGTTTCTTATTTTAGGGTAGAACGTTGCAAAGATATTCTCAATATTTTATTTATTAAACAGTATGTATACCATCTACTAAATATATGATTTCTATTTGGGTTTCTAATACTCCAGGAATTAGACAACAGCTATACCTGAGAATTTGGAAACTCTCGTAATTTTTTATTTATCTAATGATTGACGTCTAGAAACAACATTATGTTTGCAACACCGTTTTAGTCATTCTAAATCATATTTGAAAATGAAACGACATGTTTTTATAGCCTTGTATTCCAGCAAATAGCCTTAGTTAGAATAAAAATTCTCATCCTTAATAAAATCTCAATTACAAACATTTCAAGGGAAGAGGAGAAGTTAATATCGTTTCATTGTTTCTGATCAATCAATGGAATACAAAACTGAGAAAAGGCATTTCAGTTAATATCCAGGCTAAAAATTCATTTCATCCCGTTGGGCTTTCTTGCTCTGCCATCAGTTTTTAAAAAATTATAAGACAAGGCATAGAGAGGTAGTGAATACTGGGTTCAGGTGTCGATTTTACATGTTGAATTTCCACTACATAAACAATCTTAACTTTTTTGTCAAAATATTAGTTTGTTAATTTTTAAAAAGTATGATTGATGAAATTTCAGTGTTCATACCTGCTACATAAGTTGATATGATGTTTTTATTTTACCCCAATGCATGCATAGTATATTTTGTAGAATTTTTTACCCTAAATTTACTTTACCGGCAACAGGTACAACGCCATCACCTTATTCAAATTATGTGAGTTCACGCGATAGCCATAATACTCACACCTTAGACAAGCTTTAACTGTTTACGTATGTATCTAAAAAAGTTATGTGACAGCTTCACAACTAAAACAGTGATTGCTTGCTCTATATTTTCATTGGGGCATAACATAAGGTTGTAACACACGCAACTATTGCAATTTCTTTCTCATCGCCATCAATCAAGCTCTTTAATTACCCACTGTTGAAAAATATTTTGAAATCGCTTTCTCAGCGGTGCAATTCTTTCCGAGCGTAGTGTTTCAAATCATGGATTTATATTACAAAAGCATTTTCATCATTGCATTTCATGATGACGTTTATTCTATTAGTATACACGACTTACGTACATATGAAATTGCACTCGGAAATTCTTTTAATTGTAAAATGTGACGTTACTCAATATTTCAACCACTCATATTACAACTTCAAATGTTAATAGTATAACGATAGCAATTTTCTATTGATAACGGATTTTCCATTTGCTGGTTTTATTTTTTTAATGTACGGAGAAGTGCAGAGATGGAGCATTTAGAATCTGATATTAGTCTGATATATTAAATGCTAAAGCAGTTTTTCCTCAGTTTTTTGTCTAGTTTCTCTCGGCTTGGAGATTGGTGGAAATATGTTGTTATATTTAGAAGTTAACACATTTTTACGACTAAATACTGAAATTCAGTGGTACTTTTGATGGATGGTAAGCGTTGTTCGTATGTGGATGAAGTAATAATAAAAAACTATGTATGATTCGTGTATTTATTGAATAAGATTAAAGTGTTTGCTGTCTCAGATAGAAATTATTTCTTAGCAATAATAAACTATTATTACTAACTACTAAATCTTTGGTTAGTGGTAGGTTAATTCCTAGCCAAAATATATTCAATATCTCGTACTTCACAATATGTCGTTTTTAATTAACCCCACCAAACTTACAAAAAAACCTTAACTATAAGATTTTTCCCCAATATTCATTGTCGGTGCGAACTCGCTCCTAACCAACTTTCACCGGTATTTTTTTTAGAAAGTGGCTCTAATACATGACTGACTTTCCTGTACCCAATCTCAATAACACTTGCATCCATATTATTTCCTTAAAAATAACAGATTCCGTGATTCACCGTGTTGTATATTACATTACCGCACTGGTGGTATGACACTTCTGGTAACTAAGTTTGCTATTAATGAAAATGAGATTGATTGATTGATTCAAGGAAAATTTATTCATACTTACAAATGATATGATGACTATCTCATCCGTTTGGGATACAACTTTAACAATAATGATGACATAATTTATTATTTAATTTATTTGCTATAAAAAATTCTGAATACATTTAAAAAACCCTGCACTTTAATGTTCATTGTGACTGAAAAACTCATTAAGAGAAGAAATTCAACTTGAACCACCATAACAGGTCGTGTATATACGTATGTTTAGCCTTATTTTAGTGTTATTGTAAATTGCTATGACTACTTCTTGGTATATTAGTATGTCCTTAAGATGATTTTGCTTAAAATTGAAAGCTTAAGAAAGAAAATTAACTTAAATGGCATTCATGAGCTCCGCATCATCATCATCACAAAGTAACAAAATGATATTTTTTTAACAGAATGAATGAATGATATTAGTTCTATAGATGCATTAAATATCCCCAACAAGTATATCCTTTCATGTTCCATCGAATTAGTTTCGTGCTTTGTACGGTTTATTAAAAAAATACATATTTGTATGAGTAACTCAGGTTGTACCGTTACCAGAATATCTTAAATGCATGACTGTACAGAGCAGCTTTGAATGTTTGGCTCATTTTCTTCCAAAAGAGAAAGTATGTGATGATTGCAAGGCGTGTTGATGAGCTGATTTCAATATTATCTCTGCTGTTCTAATTAATTCTTTTCCTTGCTATAAACATCCAACACACCAGTTAACTACAGATCTTCTACCTATAAACTTAAGAATATTAAAAAAAAAAGATTTAAAACATTGAACAATAACAGTTCCTACAATATGCAGGTCGAACTAAAAATCAGTCGTATTTATTAAGAAAATTAGAAAAGCCACTAAAAAAATATAAAGAAAGGATAGCAAAAGATTTAATTTGATAAAAGTTGCAGTCTTGTAGATATTTTTTGTTTGTGTTTCATTATGAATTTATAACTGCGGAATTATGATGCTTATGTAAGGAAAAATTAGTGCTATTTATTGCAATCTAAACCTCACCAAAAATGCTTGAAAAAACTACAGTATTTGAACTCTTGTGAACCATGTCATGTCAAATTAGCCAAATATCATCAAAGGTTTGCAAAGAAATAATTAAAATAAATTTATATTCTAGTAAAGTAACTAGATAATTGTGAACAATAATCTCCAAGCTTCTGCTTAAGGGATAAATTGTCATATGAATAGAGGAATAAAACTTGTTTAATATGTTTCATGTTTTAAATCACAACAGGAGAAAGCGAGTGCTTGTACGGTTGTCTTTTCGACTTCGGATGACGCTTAAATAAGTGATTGGAAGCGGAACATGTGCTTCAGCATTTGGGGTTCCTATGCGTAAAATCATAAAAATTCTACTTATCATCCAAAATATGAATTAATTATTTTGGAGTCACTAATTCTTCTCTAATCTCTTTTAATCCCACCAGATCCCGAAGAATGGGTTTACTTCGCTTGTGAAAAGTGTAATGATTCTTTATAAGTTGTTTCCGGCCTGAAGAAGCTGTATTTGGTGTTGTTTCATGTTTTAAAAATATATGACATTCATTTCTTATAAACTTACTTTTTTATGCATAAACATGCCTCATATTTTTTATACCGAGATGAAAGCACTATCATCAGAATGCAGTGACCACCGGGAAAACACACCTAAATTCGTAGGATTCTTCAATGTTTTGGTCGTGACAAAACCCTGCACAGATGTCTCTGAGATCATCAATGGAAACACGAATGATCCAGCATTATTTATTCGAGAGAATGCTACAGAATTTGAGCAGATACAATTCGGGAATATAGAAGTGAACAGTATCTCGTTTCTGACAAAATATAAGAAATGTTTTTGTTGATGATGGCAAAATAGGGAATGTCTTTATATCGTCAGTGTTTCTATTCTCGACTGGTATAAGCTGACTTTGTTGCCTATTTTTAAACTTCAAAATTATCATATCATATTTATTTTGTCAACTGGTCTTATAATTTCATTCACT
Source organism: Willowsia nigromaculata (assembly GCA_034700605.1). Lineage (NCBI taxonomy): Eukaryota > Metazoa > Arthropoda > Collembola > Entomobryomorpha > Entomobryidae > Willowsia > Willowsia nigromaculata. Next base: position 11,353 of record JAQIXX010006161.1, read on the forward strand.
AGATTTTTTTGTGTTTACTCTAGTTCATAAAATATTCTCATATAGCCCCGTATTATACAGAAAATACTTAACTTGGCTCCAAGATTTATTATAATTTTTAATTATCCTACAAACGGGAATATGTAACGTCGATGCATATATTTGACTGAAACTAGATTACGCTTCACTAATAAATCCATTCAGTGTAAAAAAATATGTGGCAGCATTTTGAAGTGTTTGTGCATTGCACTCTGTTTATTAAATTCGAGAAAATCTATGTTGGGATTTGAGTCGACTGGGTGGGGCAAGGATGGATGATTGTAAGAATTATTTGAAGCGATACGCAGAGCGTCAAGAGATATATTTGAGTGTCTCTGGTTGGGCCCAAGAGCATGGGGAGTTGGAAGCTAAATGGGGGACCCCAGAGACCATCCTTTAATTGACCCAAACTATTTGGAAAACACCGATGGCATCAAGGCAGTCCCGCTTGGAGTAAAGTTCTCGTCACTATATTTGGTTGAATATTAGAAGGCATTCAGGGAGCTAAAATCAAGGATGCCGAGGAAACTATGTATCTTTGAACTTTCCCTGTGAAATTGCGTAATATTTTGATTTTTGGGTGTAATTTCGAAGTATTCTGAAGAGAAATGGCCTCCATATTGCGGATGCATTAGCAATGCCTGAAAACCTGAAATCGTAAATGGGAAACGAATGCGCGAACAAGGCGATATGCATGATTCAGGAATATTGGAGTGATCAGTATCTAGTTTCTGACATGTTTTCATTAATATTTTTCACCTCCACCAAGAAGTTGAGAAAACCTGTTGGTAGGAAATGTTTTTTTAAGCTGAATTCAGAAAGCAGATCATACAGGCCAAATTTAATTTGTATTGCTTCCATGAGCAATAAAAAGTATTTGGTAATACACTTGTAAAGAGACTTTGGATGTGTTTTCACCGGTTTAAAAGAAACAAAAACCGATCAGTAATAAATTTGCTGTTTGACGCTACAACCTCCTCCAATCAGATTTTAGGTGTTACAGGTTTCTTTTGAGCAGAGGACCAATAATCTACAACAAGAATATCTACTAAGAAAGAAATGCCATAAACATGTTACATTTCCCTGTCACTATATTTTATGTACAAAAATGTGTAGTTTTGAAATAGGATTAGTTGCTGTTACAAATAAATGTAATATGTGCAGTAATGCCAGTATATGAAATAATAATAATATAGCGCAACTACAGAAGTGGAGGAGGAAAGAGAGAGACAAGAGCAAGTATTTATTACAGATATTTATAAGAAGACGACCAGCGCAAGAC
>JAQIXX010006162.1:0-12652 GCA_034700605.1 Willowsia nigromaculata
CCCAAACATGTTTGATCTTCAGCCATCCTACGATATCGAAATCGTCTATCCCGCGGGTATGGACCCGGAACAAGTGAGACGAAGAATGACCCCTCAAATGTCTGTGGACGATGGGGAGGATGGTCCAACAACTGCGGAAATCATTGCAGCTCAATCTCAAGACTATGTCGATGAAAGATTAGCAGAATATCAGGCCACTATTCAGCATTTACAAGGTTTCCAAAAACTCATATATTTTTTTTTGCTTTCACAATGCAACTGCTTGTGTGTTTTTGTGTACAATTTTTCATCTCCATTAACAAAGCAAACAAACCTTTCTATATGTAAAAATTTATATGCATTATTGCAACCGTTGAAAAAATTGCATAGAAAGATGATCATCCTCGCATTTTTTTGGAAAGGAGAGCAAAAAATAGATAAATATTATGAATGGCTCCGTTTGTACTATTTTCTTCACGAGAACTCTTCAAACCTTCAAATAAATATATCACTGTACGTGTTTTGAGCTTGAGCGTGAGCTCTTGTAGTGGATATTTAAGTGCATCATAGATCATCAGAGTAAATGGTAATGGCTCTGACGATAGGATAAATGTGCTCTGCGGATCATGGGATTTCGGCCAAGAAAGAGCCGGCGTAAAAAGACGGGAATAAATGAAGACAAAATATTATTGGCACGGCAGTAAAATAACCGGCATGGTAGAGATTTTCATTGCTTCTGTATACGGTTTTCCCATATAATTTTCATGATACTTTTTTAAAGAGCTGATTATTTGCATAATTCAATATACTGAGCACTGAGCATGTGTAAAGATTAAAAATGCGAATCAGTAGACGCTGGTGTCCGTATAGTATAGACCCATTCAAAAATTTGTGGGATGACTTGTCCAATATGACGATCGCCATTTCATCACCGACCACCTACGTTCGGTTTTTCCGGACCGTTTTAAAACGGAAACAATGAGTTTTATGAGAGCCTGCTTTCAGATGGAATTTGATGACGATGATGGACCGTGTGAGTGGTTGTGTGATGATGTGATTTGGAAGATATTCACAGAAGAATTTTGCGAATTATTATTATAACGCCAACTCATTCAATCTTTTGACGCTCGGCTCTGATGAAGACGACGGCTGCATGTATAAACAAGCTCTAAAAGTTATGATTATTTAGGGTTTTAAACATTTAAATGGAAATAAAAGTGTAGACGTTATCGGTAATAAAATGTAATGTTGTGTGTGTTTTAGTTTGGTGGAGGAAAGGGAAAATTACAATATATGCAAAAAGAGGATGTGTGGTGGAAGCTCTTTAAAAAATGAAAGTTTTGCGGGTTGTCTGTTCTTTGTGGTGAAGGCTAAGCTGTGGTGATCGGATTAAAACGATCGGAAAGAACACTTTCGAGACGCCTACGCAGTTTGTTGGTGTTCCAACTATTTCCTTTGCAAATTTTTAATGCGAAAAGCATACCACATCTTCTTGTTCAATGAACCAATTTAACGTTTCACCTTATCTGTACTTATGCTAAGATATATGTAGTACCCATCTCTCAGAGGGAATATTCCAGTCGATGCATGTGTTTTGATTAGTTACTATATTCTCATTCAGGGATGGAACTTTTCATGAATGGGATTTTTAGCAAAAATGATAAGTGAATTATATAAATGAGCAAATCGCAAATATTATTGATATAAATTGGTATAATTTGAATACTAGGACTTATTTTAAATGCTCAGGAATTAAACTTCAATGTTAAAGATTGCGACACGACTGGGAAGTTAAAATATGTTGAAATTTAAATGCTGGATATTTAACTCGTGAGAAACCACATTTGCACGTAACTTAAAGAAATGGCAATATTTGTCAATGAAAACGTACCTTAAGGAAGCGCACGATTTGTCCAGAAGAAAAAGCACTATTTAACGATCTATCAACTAGTGCACATATTTACAAATTGCAAATCAATCCGACAACCAGACTAATGATTTGGATATCACATCAATAATTTTGATTTGTAAATGTCTACAGTCTTTCTACACCACATTTATGTTTTATTTTTGCACAGGTCAGTGTCAAGTGACCTCAGAATTTTTAAGTTAACAAGCTTTACAGGAAGCACGCTGTCTAAATTTTGTGCTTTCAATTTTACAAACTGTGAAAAACGTGTTGAGAGGATAATATACATGAATACATAGTAACCTATCACCGAGCAGATGATTTTTCTCCTGTCATTTCATATAAAACAATACATGAAAGAAGCTCATGTGTAAAATTCAAATACTATCATATACATATAGTTTTTCTTCATATCGTCATCATTTAAGATTTCATTTATACCGGCTTTTTACGCAGAAAATTTATAATGTACATAGCTTTTACCCATAATATGAAGCTTTGAATGAACTATAACATGTATAAAAAGTACATTCTTTATTGGTAAACATGAAACCAAAATTCGTGAAGACGGTATGGATGCAGCTGCATGTACAAAACACGAGAACATGTAATGGATAGCCAAAATGCTGTGTTTTTTTACAAAAGGTAAATCTTATCCTATGTGTAAGTTTAGCTACAAAGAACCACGCATAAAGTTAGTTAGTAAGGTTTGCAGGGTTTATGATCATTACTTTTTTGCAGGCACGAGGCAGGTGATGATATCATGCTATTATGCTATGCTTATTTGCTTATGCTTGCTAAGCATTAAGTCAAGTATGCAAGTATGCCCAAACATTAATTCCACTTGATATTGTGAGATTAGCGATTACCAGGTTTGCAGGCTTGCACATGGTAAAAAGAAAATGAGTGTTAACAATGTAATTATGATTGGCTTGTGGCAATTCCATCGTATTCCATTCCATTGTAGAACGTAAAGTTATTTAGAAAAGGTAGGAAGGCAATGAGTAGGTAGATGTAATGAAGTTTGAGCATTCCATAACAAATTCTCCTTCTTAAATATGATATTATGTTGCGTTTCCCTTGCAATCATCGCTTAGGAGATGCTATAGTGATAAGCTTCAATGAATCAAGAGGTTCAGCTTTCAGTAGGTATGGATTAATGGATTAGATCGAATGACAAAGCGTGTTTCTGCGGCAGAAATTAGTTCAAGGTGGAAGTACTAATTAAACTCCTATTTTTATTGCTTTCTTGGTGCACACGCAGCAGATCATCCTCGTTCGCTGCAATGTTGCACCCAATGACAAAAGCTACATTGTTTTATGAGCCATTTAATAGAGATACAAAGTAATATGAGTTTTCTTTCTCTTGTCAATAGCAGTCCATTGTAAATTTTTATATTATCCATGGTTACGTTTCCTTAAGATTGTAAACTACATTTTCTATCATTCAACCACCTTTTATTAATTCAAAATAGGTCTTAACATAATTTCTATTCAATCGTGGAAGCTCAAAATATTTGCTACTCGTAAGAAGTCACTATATTCATTCCATGTAAAAAGCACTAAAGTTTACACTCATAAATTCTCATCCTACATTTTCACTTGCAATTCAATCAAGAGCTGTTTGGTAATGCTGGTGTTTATAGAGAAAAGTGAAAGGTATGTATCTGTGGAATACTATAATTGAGATGTTAACTCTGACTGATTTATTAAGAAAAGATTGCACATTTGCATATCATGTATACTCACAAAATATACACAAATACTTGAACCTGTAGACTGTAGTGGCGCAAAATAAAGAAAAGCCAAAAGCTGCTAGCAGTAATATGCAGTTAGTGTTTAGTAAGAAGATGATATTCTATTATTAAAAGATTTACTATCCCAAATTTGGAATGTAAATAAAATGCGATTTGTCATATTCTTGGTTTCGAAGAATGATTCAATAAAACTAAAAATTTATCTTTCGTTTTGATTCCCGATTGCTAAAAAATGCATGCAAATCGGATAAATGGGTGAAACCTGACATTTACTCAACTGAAAAAACAAAGCCATTATATGAAATAAATTATTTTAGTTGAAACTTTATTTTCATCTTTGTTACAACACCTTACCTACTACACATTTTGCAATGCAAAATGATTATATCATTTGTTTTTAACATTCTCGGCTGTAGGAAAATAACTTACGATACATCTCATCAAAAATTTAACTCTCTTAATAAACCGATTGCACACAATCAATCAATCTTACTATTTTATGCAGCCTTTCAATCTATAACTCTTCCCTTCATGCATACCACCATATACCTGCTGTTATCAATTGCAATACTTAACTCAAAGGGTATGCCTATTCCAACTAAAATTTGTTTTGTTGTACAATTTTCATGTTCCTTTCGAATTCAAATATCAATCCAAATTGCAAAAAATAGAGCATGAAAGCTATATACCTAACTACTCTACTAAATTTATGTTGTTTTTTTGTGTTCATACTTTATTGCAAGTAAGCACGTTACTCTTTCATTTTCATTGAATTTACTACACGAGAGCTCTGTTATGCTGCCTTTTTTAATCCTCTCTCTCGCGTTGTCACATCTACACAAAACCAAAACATTGCCAAAAGTCATGCTCAACCCAACTCGATACTATGGAGATTGAGATTACATAAAGCCCAACCAAACTATAACATGCAATATACCCTGCATATAATTTTATATATGAATTCTCTACAAATTTTAAAGGTCTTGTTGCTTCCATCACTCCACTCACTTTATAATCGTATCAAATGCAAAATTCTACAAATACACATGCTATATTAGAGCAAAAGGTACTATTCTTAGTATTTATAGGTAGTTCATGAAAATGATATCTCCAATGCACATACTAAAATTTCTATGGAAAGCCATGTGCTACTCTACCACTGACATTGCTCACATCTGAGAGAACACACACTATTTGCTGCTCTTTTGTCTGCTCTGCTTTTAGCTTCTGGTGAAGTTCTGTCTGCAAAAAACACTAGCAAAATTATCGACCTTATACCTTTTTTAGTAGCAAGAAGAGTAAAGCAAACAGGAAAGAAAATATGTAATATGTAAAAAGCATTCCGCTCTCATATGTTTCGCCAGTGTTTTTACAACGATGATGATGGCAGCTCAATTTTTTGTAAAGGTAGTACACAGTGAATTAACTTGATTGAAACCCATTTTATCAGAAGAAGAATCATCATCATCATCGTTATAATGTCTCTAGTTCGAGATCTACCTGTGCCGTAGATGGACACAAGAAAAAATTATTCACAAGGGAAGAGCCGCATCATCAACACAAATACTCATCATAAGCTAATAAGTAATCTGAGCGGCTAAAAAGTATAAAAAAGACCATCAAAATCATGTAGATAATTTGGTATGCAGTTTTTCTCAAAAGTATTTTCTTGCGAATGCCACCACGCACCGCGTACAACACCGCCAAGGAAACATGGGCTCATAAGTCATCATTTTTTTTGCTAAAAAAGACGATGGGTAATGATAGTGGTAATTTTCTTTAGGTTGGCAGTTTGAATTACCCATTGTTTCTATATGAGAGAGACATACGCAAGTATATAGGCTGGTAATGCACATGATTTTTTTGTCTCTGAATTGATGCATTCTTGTGCACAGAAAAATATCTGAGGAATTTGCCTACACGGCTTGTCCATTTCCATTCATTTTTTGGATGGCTTGTGAAAAAGTAGGGTGGAAAAAATATTTTTTTCTCACAGGGAGTGAATTGACAAGTGGAAAATATAAGTGACTAGTTGTCTCTCTCGAGTCTGGAGATAAAGGACAGTATGTGATTTGTGTGTTGCTATAGCATTTCATTCATTTATTTTTGGGGAAATTGAGCCTCGAGAAAGCTATGAATATTTTAGGAGACAAGCTCCAGCAAAGTGGACTTATTGGGTTGTGCATCGTCGATGTGTGTGGTCCGATCGTTGTGAATTATTTGCAATAAATTTTCCTCAAGTCCAAAATAACTGCATAAAAATGTCTAATGAGAGGAGAGATAAGAGTAATTAGCAGTGCAAATCTGGAGCGGATGTTGGGAGCCGGAATAAACCCCGGTTTAATTGCCTTTCTGAAATGTTGTGAATAGTTAGTGTTTCTGCTCACTCGTTAAAACAGAGAGTCTCAAATTAGTGCTTTATGTATTGTCACATTACTCATTGGAGAAATACTAAAAATCTCATGCAATTTGTTGGCCTTTCGGCAGGATCAACTAGTTCAATTGTGATAAAAACTCGCATTTTCCTGAAGCAACCGGCTAATAATTAACTTTTTTGTATCGTGTTTCGCACATTGCTGAAAAAAAGTTTGCAAATGCATAGTATCGCATGACATGCAAATCTAATCATCATCATCCCCAAAAAACGACAACAGGTTAAACAAAGTTTAATAAAGGAGCCAACTTTTTTTCATGAAAACAACATTCAGAATCGGTGATCTTGGCTACTTTACACCACGTCTGAAAAACTATTCGGGATATCCGTCACCATTAATCATTCAGCTTATTTAGCAATAAAATACCTCGTTTGAGACGTCCACCCCGCAATATAAAAAAATCTTTTTGTGTGGCAAGTGTTGATGAGCTCATCAACGAACGATTGTATTTCTTCCCATAAAAGTATCATGTTTCGTTCTCGCTGTGCTGTGTTCTGAGTTTTGCAACAAAATTGTGAAAACTCACCGTCCAATTTGCAGAGCTCTCACCTAAGTTTCTACAATGTTGCATGCAAAGTAAATGGTTAAAGTGTAAATCAACTTTGTGAACAAGCCTGATCGTTTTTCATTGTCTCCCAAATGAGTTCCATTTATCATCATCATTTTCCTTCTTATCCCGCCTGGTTCTGATTTCAGAAAGTAAGTTTGTTATAATGCATAATAAAAAATTGTTTCTGATCAAAATATTCAACTATTCAACCCTTTCATTCCTCTACCGTCGTGTAAAAGTAATCACAACATGTTCAACTCATCACCCTCCCAGCCCTTCTCTACACTCCCGCATTGTGTTTGAATCCAAACGGTAGCGTTATTTATAACCGTCACATTAAGTATAATCCATTATCTTTTAGTGCTGTTTAGTCGTCTAGACCCTAAAGGCTTTACATGATTTTTCATGAGAATATATAGCCATTATGTCATAATTTATTGGATAGAAAAACAGGAGCGGATATGTCAGTCAGTCAGTGACCAGTGGCCATATTGACAAAGGCGTGTCTACTGCGAAAACATTTTTTTGATTAAAATGCAGATACTTACGCACTTTAATTACAGGTAGGAATCGTGTGTGCATGATATACTCACGCGCTAGAAAATGCGTGTGTTTTTTGGGTGCTGCTGCTGCGTGAGTGCGTAAAACTTTGTAGAATTGTTTATTCTGCCAACTTGAAACAAAAAGTTTTTTTTCTTCTCAATAGGTTTGCACAGTGTTGTGATACTCTGCAATAAAAATTCCATCACGATTAACGATCACACGAAAGCGAAATTGAGAAAAAAAACTTTTGCTATTTTGTACAATGTTCAGATAGACTATGCATAATACATTTTTGTTTGGTAGTGGTGGTGGCGCATGACATTAAGGGATACTTGACAGGAGAGGATTTGTAAGTAGGTCATACGCATGCAGGTAGGTAGGCTGGTTGGCTGCTTTGTTATTCGATAATAATAACAAAAAGCTTTTTACTATTGAAAAGGGTTAGCATTTATATTAGAAGCTTTATAGGTGGTAAAAATTGTTACTAATTCATGCACATGTAATTTCCGCTGAGTACTTGAGTGTTCACAAACAAGAGCTGTTACACCATTTGATTATCTATAAGAGTTATATATGTCGACGTAAGATATATTTTTGGGTTGCATAGGTAATCGGTGGAATAATAATAAAAATTGTAATGAGTTGGTTGGCAACTGTAGAGAAAAGAGTTGAGATGTTTTCGTGAATAATCATGAATACTTCGAAATGTTTGGCAATATGGCGGTTTGAAACTTTTGAAAACTTTGGGCCATTATATGATATTGGTCTTAATGTGAGGATGTCTACCTACCAGGTAGGGAGTAGTGAAATTACAGCAATTACAAAATATTTTACAACCATTTTATTGACTGTAACAAGCCCACTTTTTCGATTTTACCGGCGAGATAAAATAAAGGCAGAGGTAGATTTTAGTGATTTCTAAAGAAAGTGAAAACATGGCATAATAGCAATTTAAAGATGGGCATAAAAATTATTTTCAAATGTCTTCAGTAAATCTTAAATTTTATCAGAAGTTTTGCATCTTCTTCGTCTCATGAGCAAAATTTACTTGAGTAGATGCAGATTAGTAATATTTTCAAGGTTTTGCCAAAAAACCACTAAACGAAAGAAAAATGGTTTCGAACCAATCTTTTCATCTCTGCTTCTGTGAGAAGAATACACAAGCCGTCTCAACACATTCTTAAATTTCTACGTAAATTCCTAGTATAGGTAATTCCTTTACATAGAAGTGCATTTTTACATGTAAAAAGTTACGTTTATCGTGTGCTCTCATCAGAAACCAAAGAAATTACCAGTCCAATAAAATGCCAAACTCAGGTAACAAGCCAGACAGAAGGCGACTTTTCCATATTATCTGTCTCTGTTTATTTTCATAAAAGCGAAGCTCCCTTGGGGCATAAAACCATTCCACCAATTCGTTATTTTTACACAAGCTACGCTGCAAGCCTGGCTTTCTGAATATTATTTTCCATGAGTTTTTGCACCGGCTACTCAACAAAAATACGTAGTTTCAATATGAATTATCAATAAAAAATGTAAACAGGAGTTGACTAGAGACTGGTGCATTCATACATGGGCATGCATAACAGTCATAAAATATACTGTTTTGCTGCATAAAAATATTACTATGATGCCAATAGATGCTAATTGTAAAACAAAAAACTTTTTACGACTTATTTTTTTTGTACTGGAAAAACTATAGTTTATTATTATAGCCCATGTTGCACAAAGTGTGTAAAATATGGAGAAAATGAGAGTTGGATGAGGGAAGCAAGCAAGTAAATTATAATTATCATCATATAATATTCTCTACTACACTGCACTTTTTTGTTCATGATTGCTTCATTTTGTACCTGTCAAGGTAACTTGGTGGCTAACTATCTATACTAAACTTACTGGCTTATACTTAGCATAAAATATGTCAGTAGATTTATTATGCATGCATCCTTCATTCCACTTCATCATCATGATCATCGTGTCCATCCGCTTGCTTATCTCTTTATGTATTTTTTCGTCAATTGCCTGACTGACACTGAAATTTTTGCAATATATTTCTCTACATTGAAGAAACATTAGATCATTTGATTTTTTTGGGGGAGAACATAAAATTGCTATCGTCATAGCGTACATGAAAATGAAAACTAAAAAATCTGTGGACATCTGCAGGCAGATATAGTAAGCAATTTTGAATCTGTTGACAAGGTATTACATCTTGCAATTGCATCATTAATTATGTACTTCATTCGTTTAGTATGCATTCCAATTTTTTTTAATTTTTAATTTTTAAATTTCCCAACTAACTATCTCATTGTGAATAGCGAAATAATTCTTATTATTTATGCATAACAGAGATGAGGAATGAGGATCATAAATAAAGCTATAGTCTATATCATTTATGTAGCTAGGTATCAGAAATATCATTCTATCTACCTGTTCAATGATTGTAAATTGTAATGCTGTTAGCGGTGCAAAGTGCAACCTTGTCCATGATATTATGACGATCATTATTATTATGATTACCTGTATGCGTAAACACTCTTCTTCTGGTTCATCATGATGAGGTCTAGTGGTAGTAGCGCTCTCAAGCTGAGATTATTGGAATAAAAAAATCTCCAATGTTTTTCTGTTTAGTAAACAAAATAAGCACTATAAATGCAATGCATATCATTATCCTGATTGAATTGCAATGCAAACAGTTTTTTATTGTTAGGAATAAGAAAACCACTTTGTCCTCTTCACCTTATCTTCTCTACTACTAGTTCTCAAGAAGCATACAGCAAGCAAACACACATATGTATGTATTTTTTACGATATTTTATTATTATTACATCCTTATTTTGCATACCTATTTTGTCGATTACCTCATCATTTGCATTCCATGAGTTCTCCATCTGCTAACTTGACTTCTTCTTGCATGTATTCATGTGTCGGCTTTACTTCATCTACCTCTGACGAAGAAAAATCAGTTTATTGTGTTGCCATAAACACTGTCGCTGTTGTTCACACTAGACAAACAGCCATGATCATACAACAAAAGGGTTGAGCTTTCATATTACCTGCACATGCATAAAAGCTATTTACTAAATAAATACCGAGATGAATATCATCCGCCAAAGGCTAGACAAGCTCTTGTAATGATAAGATGGCAAATACATGGTCCTTTATTTTTCCACGAAATGTGATAGCTTTTGTACAGGCTTGAGTTGAATTGTCATTGTATCAAAATGAAAAATATAAATTGCCAATTTTCTTAATAGCCAATCATTAAATGCTGTTGGTTCAGATTTGAAAAATTATTTTTGGGTTTAAACCCATTTATCATTTTCCCCACACGGTTGGTAGTCGCGATTGTGGACAGATTACAAAACGGTTTACAAGGGCATGACTGAACAATGCGAAACATAAAGCTAGAGTATAAGTATAGCTGTCAGCGTGCGTATCCATGATGAAGTACTTATGATTATGTCCAGTACTATTAATTCAATGAGAATTTCTTAAAATCAATAAAAAACCCAAACACTCATCGTCCATTTTTCAAATGAATACATAGTCAATACTCATCCAAACGTAAAATTGTGACTCAGAGCCAATCACTATTTAGTCGTGATCGTCCTCTTCTTTCTTGCTTGTTATCGAGATGCTCATGAGAGGAGATGACAAGTGGACAAGGTATCATGGTCAATTTCATTTAAAAGTACTCACTCTTTAGATTTGATGTAAATTAACCTCAAGAAATATTTTGAGTACAAGTAGGCAAGACACGACGATGGCGTGGCTGAGGCTTTATCCCGATGACATGATCACAACTACTGGAGTCTCTGATTGTTTGTTAGTAGTAGCGAAAAGGCCAAAAGCTAACATGAGACTATAGGGCAGACCAGAAACCAAACCACTGGCTAATAAAAAGGAGTAGATATCAAGTAGAATGACCAGTCCATTTACTACTACGTCGAGTACTGACTACCACTAACTTTCGTCTAGTGCACATTACTTGACTGAGATTTTTCTTGAGTGGAATGTCTGCATGTTTTTTTATGAAGATGATGCGTGAAACTGAATAGTAGAGTTGATTATCTTAATGGCTTATATATACGAAGGTGGAATGAAGCATGAGCATGTTCACTCACCAGCAGCGCCAATGCCATGCCACTCTACTAGGTAGTCACAAAAGTCAAGTCACAATTTTGCTCCGAGCAATTTTCATGACTCTTATGAATTGAATGAGAAAAATGTTTATGCAAAAGTTGCCATAACTATTTGGCCAGGTCGGTCAGTATTGAAATGCTCGGCAGACATGCCGGTCATGTAAACCAATGTGTGTATAAAAATCGCTCTTATTCGTCTTTACAATTTTTATCCAGGCAATCATGTAACAAATCGTACAATTCATGGAGAACAAGTGCTTTTAACTTTACATTTTTAAGGAGAGATTTTATCAAAAATATATAAATTATCGCATAAAATATTTTATTAAGGTGAAATTATAAAGTGCAAAAAATACATAGCCTTTAGGGCATATAGAGAAACAATAGAGTAGAAAAACAATCAATAAATCACAATTATGGACAAAGAGAGAAATGAAACATCGCCTGTGGTAGTGGTGGAGGGAGAGCCTCCACCTGCTAATGAGCAGCTATCACCAGGTGCGGCTCTGAAAACTGAGAGGAGAAATGACAAGTCATTAGTGGAGGAAGCGGAAGAAGTGCCAAGATTAAAAAAGTGTGGAGGGGATGAAGGGGGAGGGGGTGATAGTAGTGATGTGTCTCCAGTTGATGATTATTTGGGAGGGGATGAGGAGGAAGAGGAAGGTGATGTTAGTGAACATGTTGTGATTACTAGTGGAGGAAGAGAGGGGAGAAGTAAGAGGAGGAATGGAGGGGGTGCTGGAGGAGGAGGAGGCTCGAGAAGTAGCACTCCAAAAAGATTTGCGAGAGGTGGAGGAAGGGAAAGAGATAGGGACCGGGCAAGGTCCCATTCGAGATCTAGAGTTTTGACGGAGCGGGTCCTATTTTTTGAGCAGGTTTGGCAAGGGGGTGACTCGAAAGGGGATGAGGAAACTCCTCGAAAGAGTTCATCCACAAGATTTTCCAGGTCAAGGTCGTCCAGAGATTTGGAGTCTGAGTTTGCAGAGGAAATTGATGCCTTAGAGAGGAGACTGGAGAGACAGAGACAAAGGTTCAAAAGTGGGGATGTGTTTGTTGAAAAGGTGAGCCTCCGACATACTCCGAGTGGTAGTCGAAGTGGGTATCTGAGCCCGGTAGAAATTCTTCATGAGTCGAGATCTGAAACTCATCTGAATAGAGGAGCTCGACTGACAAGTCCACCGCCACAATCTACACATTCCACGAATTTGATAAGGCGTTCGAGAACGGTGTCTTATGAAACGGTTGAGAATATTGGAGGGGAAGACGAAGAAGAAGACGACATCATGGCACATCATCAGAGACCACATTCCTCCTCAAAGTCTCCAGTTTATGAT
>JAQIXX010006163.1:0-12651 GCA_034700605.1 Willowsia nigromaculata
GCACATCAGTGTTGGGATTACGAATATCAGACGATATTATCAATAATACTGTTACCTTGTTGTTAGTGGTTTAAATCTTGTAGTCTATACACACCCATTAATTAATTAATATTAGGAATGTAATTATAACTAGCAAATAGCATTTAAATTAGAAACCAGCACGATCGTTTAATTTTTAAATTAGTATTAGCAATTCAATAAGCAATATATATTTATACTGATGGCATTATGTAGTTAAATTTTCTCGTTATGTTAGATTAAATAACTTATTACAGATTATATCTTAAACAATTTCTCGATTCTAAAAGTTTATTTATATGTTAAATATATCACTGATATTGTATTTTTTCATAATGAACATCTTAAAAAATATATTGTAGTTTAGAAACCATTTTTAGATAATAGTGAGCCTCAAACTCTAATATATATATTGAAACATATTTAACAACTAAAACAACTTGTATATTATAATTAATACTATAAAATGAGACAACTTATTCTTTTTGCTATTTAATAAAAAATACGCCATCCCTAAATTAATTATCAATTGCCCAAAATCGTAATTTTGTTGATGCTTAATTCTTTGGGTCGTACATATAGCATTTGCAAATTCTCTAATATTACTTTTGAGAACGTTTTGAAATTTTTGGACTGCACATGTTTTTCATTTCTTCCTTTTATGATTACATTGGGCTCTGTACCACTCCGGTATTTGTGTATTTAAACAGATTTTTTTAAACTTTTTAGCGGAGGTAATGAGCAGCTGCGTTAATTTATTTTGGTCAAAAGTAAACTTGATAGAATTGACGGGGTCGGATAAAATCCTTCATAAAAAACGTTGATTTAAACGTAGTAATAATTTTAAGTCTTAAGAATTACCTTTATCTGATAATATTTCTAACATCTAGTGCACAAAAAAATCAAGTTTTATATATATTTTTATATGCTTTGTTTTTATAGGATAACAGATCGACAAGAAATATTATAGGAAATTTGTTTGCGAATAATTTAGTTGTGGAAAATGTCGAGTGTTTTAAATCTTTAAGGATAGTGTTAGACTCTACACTACCTTTTAGGAAACATCATGAAGTTGTGGTAAAGAGAATCAACAGTGCGCAAGCAAAGATGTGCTAAATTAAGCGGCTCAAAAGCAAAAATAAATATTCAAAATAACTGATAATAATGATTGCAGGAATTCTCGATTAGGTGTGTTAACTATTTATTAGAAAAAATTAATTTAATGACTGCTTCTGAACGGAGTTTGTATCAATGTTAAGGTTTGGATTTCCGAAGAAGACATCCAAGTTGTTTTTATATCTGTTTGTAAGCAGATACGTAGTTCCGAAAAATCCTATTAACTTAAGGATGATTACTTCTGCCCACAAATTAAAAAACCTTAAGGAGTCGATTCAGTGGCTTAGCATAAATACGTGGAGTCATTATTCTAAAAATTTCACTTCATTCCATTCATTCATTTAATTTGAAATTAGAGGCGTAAGTTATATGTGTAATTTGTGAGATGAAATATAAAAGAATTCCTTTCGGCTTCACTCTAATTTATTCATAAGACTTATCTTCTTATTAAGGAATCATTATTGACGATACGTGTTACAACAAATTAGCAGACAACGTATTGACTGAGCTGATTAACCGTAAAAACTATATATCTATTCGATTTGAAATTTATTATTTACTTGATAAGATTTTTATTAAAATGAATCGCGTGGAAAGTGGTAAGAAATATTTTGTTCTAATTAATAATATTAAATACACTATTAGACTTACCTCTTCCTGGTCTTACACCTGAGACTCAGGCCGTTTGTCTGTACTTGGTGATTGTATAGCATGCCGTGCATAAAGTTATTTAAAAGAAATAAAATCGATCGTACATATTCTTCTCACTGAAATATTTTACAGCTCACTTCACACAACTGTATAAACTGGTGACTATTCTTCTCCTTCTGAACTTTTTATTTACAGGCTTTACTTTACATGTTGTTATTATTCCAAACAATTTTAAATAACTTAAAAACGTACAATTCGGACACTTATATGAATTTTTGTAGTTTGCTGTAAGGCTGCCTGATGCTATTGTCGCTTCAGCTAAGAAAACAAATTATAATTGTTATTGGTTTTAAAAAAATCTAAAGGTTAAGAGAGTTCAGAATAAAATAAGACCATGTATTGGGTTGTTCATTTGGAATCTGATTTATTAGGAATATTGAAACCATTTTGGTGCATTGTCATCTCTAATTTTGTGTGCCTTGTTCTTTATAACTTTCTTCTAAAACGTTGTTTATTCATCATAATCTTTGCGTTTTCCAATATTTTACGGACACCTTAACACGTCTAATATTCAATACTAAGGGTTTTGAATATGTCTCTCTAAAACCATTGTTTGGCAACGTGACAAGTGGCTACGCTATGCAATATGGTTAATCAAGTATTCGAAAACTTATACGTAAATTTTTTATCAACTTCTCTTTCGTAAGGTAGAAAAAGATTAGCATTACACACATTAAAATATTACAAGTAAGTACTTTTAACTCGACTAAGGTGTGTCATTTAAAAGAGGCATGTCTTTACTGGGAATAGACGGGTATAATCTCCGCATCAGCATTAAGATTGTGTAAATTAAGTTATCTAAAAATAAGTTTAAAAATCAAGGGAGTTGTGAGCTAAGAGTTAAATAAGGAATTTTGTTTTCGGAAATTTAGAAAAATGTCTACGTTTATCTTTCTATTCAGTAAGTGTTACCACCACGCGGCGGTTGGCAATGATAGGATTTCCAGCGATTTGCGAATGATAGATTTTTACAAAAATCATCCTAAAGGCTTGGAACTTTTGTATAAATTTAAAGGCATTCCGAGAGATTTGAAAATATATCAACGCTTGACGTTACTACCCCTGGATGAGCTTATACATTTCACATCAATATTTAGAGCTCAGCACAACCTTTTCCTAATCGACAACTATCATGGAGTTGACATTCCAAATGAAATTATGTATCCAGTCATGTTGCGACATCTAACACTAAGGATGATCACGTTACTCAACAGTTTGGAGAAAGATGAGTATTTAGTTTGGCTATCAACGGAAATTTATTCAAGCAACTCTACAAAGAGCTGGTTGACTCCAAATCCGTACTTATATGAGGACGAATTAAGTAATATTTATAGTTATTACTTTCAAATTGAATTTGTTCTATTCAGCATGAAATCAAGACCTTGGCAATGTGAACTTAAAGTATCCATTCCTTTTCCTAAATACGCAAAGGATTCAGAAAATAACATCTACTTTAGGCATTCATGTATATTTCGACATTCAACTCATTTGGAAGAAAATATTTTACCGACCACTGTTAAATGGCAAATTGTTTTGATAACAAACACAACTGAATTGTCGTCAAAGGAGACTCGTTGGTGGCTGAAACATCAAGCAGGCCGTAATAAACTTTCTGGCAAACTACTTCAAAGCAATTAATTTGAGCAATCCGATAATCTGCAGTGATTTGCTAATGCAACTTACTTACGTTTCCTGCCATACATAGTACAATTTCATTCTGTGATGAATTCTACAATAAAACACAACTTTTAACTATTTAACTCACTTTTACAATAATGCCCATACCAACTCATGTGCTTACTGCCAGTAGTCATTATCGTTTAAAGTTTAAATTATCTCTTTATTTGTCTATAAATCCGCACATAGGAAATGACACCCTAATTTTTATGTTTTGTTGTTCTTGTTTTTATTGGATTATTAGAGAGATTATTAAAACAATAAAACTCAATGATAAGAATTTATATTATTACTACTGCGATATACTAGTTAAATAGTCATAAAATGACGCCAGCGTTTTTTAAAGAGCGTCACCTCTAAATGTATTCGACTTTCGTTTGATGTCATGGGTATAAAAATGGCTGCGCTCAGTGTAGCAAAATCTTTGACAACTAGAGCCAGATCACACTTGCAGCATGGGTGCAAACAAAGTCATGTACGTGGATTAAATCCAAGGCACGTGTTTGATTAGGACCTAATGATTCAATATGCTCTTTGGATCAATTGGTTGTAAGACTCAATGATTTTTAAAATCAATTTTACATTGAATCACCCCAAACCAAAAATTTACTGAATATGAAACCTTAACATAACATCAGTGAATTCGTAATAAAACATTTCCTATTTGCTGTTGCTAGTTTATACAAATAGCAAGCACTCGGGTAAAGCCCCTGTTAAAACTCGGGATTCTAGCATTTCGGATTTCCATGAAAACTAAAACTTTCCATTGCTTTCTTTCTCAAATGATAGTCCACTTAGTTTGTGTTGTATCTTCAATCAATAGACCCTGACTATACAAGTTACAAAAATGGTTATCTATAAGGCAGCTACGTTGCCTCTTACCTCTTAATCTTCATTTTGTCATCTTTTAAAGCATTAGATTTGTGATGTGTATGATAAGTTTTTTAAAAAGGAAAGCAGCAAATGGAAATGTTTACGATTCTATGTTGTTCCAAGAGAGCGAATGAGAACATTTCATTGTACAATCAAGTAAGTTTTTGAAATGACGTGCTTTTAAATGAAAATCTCAAATAACAAATCTAGCAAAGATTTTTTAAAACTATCATTGCTTTACGAGAAAAAGCAAAATGAATCACTAGTACAAGATACTATTATTGACACCTATATAAAGGAATTTGACTTCACATGTAATTAATTATTTCATTAAACTTAAATGTTTAGCCGAACCTAGGCTAGCTGCAGCTTATTTAACTGTAGCTGTACTTTCAATTCCTTTGCAAGTACGTTTCCTACATCTACAAATCTGCTGAAGTCTAATCCTTTACCACGTTACAGTCGGATTTCAGTATCTCGTTTGTGGCACATTCATTTTAAGTTTAAAGTTGACTGACGCAGGTTCAAAGGGATTAACACAAGTGGTTGTGATAGATTTATTAAAACAAGTAGACATTGATTTACAACAGCATGTTTTAATTGTTTAATTGTTTATTGATCCTTCCGTGTAATTTCCAAACTTTACATATATTTGTCAAGATAGTATGCAGGGAAACCTCAGACAAGAGAGAATCTAAAAACGGATAAAAGAAATGACAAAAATGAGGAAAAACCTGCAACAGCTCGTAAGCCCCATTTTGCCCATCTTGACTTCGTCATGAGTAAAAATAAACATAAGTGAATAAGAGGTCAACAGTCTCCCACAATGTGGATAACTAGCAGTTGCCTTTTTTTGCCATGTTTGTTTTGCAACCTAACAGTAATGTTTGCTACCGATGCATCCAGAGCGCGATTTATTTGATAATATAGTAATTTATGACGCCTTTTTATTTCTATATGCACATAAAAAATGCTCATTTCATGTAAAAATCCATTACCGATCAAAGTAATAGAGAAACGTAAAATTTTAACCTAGCTCCTTCTGGTTTAGTATTAAAGGTTTATAGCCAGTCAGAAATGTGCGAGACTGCGAAAAATTTCTGTGCCACTGAATTCCTAGATTTTTGGAAAAAAGGTTTTCGTCACCCTAAAACTCCGGACTCGTCACCTTAATTTACCGTTTTTTGCTCTTAAATCTGAAAAATAGCAAAAGGGTGACGATTCCGGAAATTTAGGGTGATGAATCCGGAGGTAAAAATTGCATATGGGAAAAGGTATGACTGCATACCTACACACGTAAACTGAGTAAGCACACTGAGTAAGTACCGACACTACATATTTGTTATATCTTTATTTGAGAGTAAACTGAGAAGCATCAACAATGGCAGCAGCCGATGGTGACTTTGAACGTGTAGTACAAGTTCCAAAAAGACTTATTGCTCGGGAGAAGATCAATATTTCTGAAGATGAATTGAAACGAGATTGGAGGATAAAGAAGAAAACATCCTTTAAAAATAGTGTAGTTTGGGATTATTATTGTGCTTATGGAAAGGATATTCCAGCCAGACTACGGCGAAAAGTTATTGAGGAAGGAGCGTCATGCTTGGAAACAAATGGAATAGACCATGATAAGCACGGGACCTTCAATTTTGGATTGACAGAAGAGCAGAAACTTTTTGTACTTGAAAGTGCTTGAAAGGCGGTGTCACTGCGCCAAACAATATTCTAATGAGTTTTCGTCACAAAGTTCTCGAGCCGCCCAAAAATCAAGAAATGATTTTGCATCATGATACTGATTTTTCATTTAATTTTTAACTCCGGATTCATCACCCTAATTTTCCGGAATCGTCACCCTTTTGCTATTTTTCAGATTTAAGAGCAAAAAGCGGTAAATTAAGGTGACGAGTCCGGAGTTTTAGGGTGACGAAAAGGTATATGCCTTATGTAAACAAAATTTCAAATGGAGTAATGAGGTTTAGAGATATTGGATATCCAGTAATAAATGAATTAGAAAATGATTTCCAATGTGATGTAGATAAAACAGTCTTGTATCGTATTATGTAACATCAATCAAAGAATTTTGCATTTTCAAAAATTGTACCGTTTATAACTACCTATTTTGTTTTTAATCATGGTTTTCCTTGCAGCATTATTAAATTACAAGCATGGGCATGCCCAACCAAATCATACAATTTTAAAACAAGCACCTTAAATCCGAAAACTTGATGTGTACAAACGTTTGATACGTCTACAGCTATTCTATATCATACTTTAGTACAATTAATTGGGTTCCGGACTATCCTTCCACGACAAATTTTTCCCGGGCACTTTTTCCCCGGTAATCCTTTCCATAAGACAGATTTTCCATAGGACAACTTTTCCGTAGAACAAATTTTCCACGGACAAATTTTCTAATAGGACAATATATCGCACGAACATTTTCTCCAGAGGACAACCTTTCCATAACACTATCTTTCCAGAGGACAACTTTGCTTCCGGACAAGTTTTCCATGCATATCTAGGAGTGAAAAGAACGACAGGAGTGTCGGCTGATGGATATGCGTCATAAGATTACAATTACTTTGTTGACATATTTATGCCTACAATAGTAGGTAGTCCTATGGAAAGATTGTCCTCTGGAAAATCTGTCCTATGGAAAGGATGACAGGGAGAAAAGTGTCCGGGGAAAATTTGTCGTGGAAAAATAGTCACCAACCTGTTTAAATGTCTTGATGAAGCACTGTCAGTAGAGTATAAAATATTATGGTATGATTACCTCAAATCTCCATGGAAAGCATGTCATAATGTATTTAAGAGTAAAGGGATGTTGGGGAAACTAAGCACAAGTAGTTATTTTATAAGCAATGATAAAAAATGTTTGGGAACGGCGACCTTTCTCACTCAAAAATACTTGCTTTCTGTTTCCGAATCCAATGAAACCAAGCAGTTGCTTTACCTGAAAATTTAATTATTTCTGGACTTTTATTATTCTTTTACTTTATGAATTATGCATGATACAGACTGCTGCGAAATTCCTGATTCCCTGGAAGCTCACCCAACTTTCATTCAAATGTACTCTGTGAACCGGCATTGGATGATGCAAACATACCCTCAAATAAAAGAAAGTGAAATGCAGAAGAAATGGGACAACTGGACATAACTAGCATGGAGATATTATACTGGGATTTCAGTAGAAAATCCAAATCCAAACAAGATTTTGCCAGGAGAAAAAATTGCACGCCCTGATATTTTAGGAATTCTTGTAATATGTTGTATCTTCTACATTTCGGGTTTAATTTATTTCATAATTGAGATCTCATCTTTCTCTTAAACTCTTAGGATTAAACCATACAACACAAACTAGTAGTACAAATCTCACACTAGAAAAGCCATAAGAAACAAGTTTATTTCATAAGCATCAGAAAGATGAAGCCAATTTTGTTACGCCACCAAATAAAGAAATTAAAGACAAAGCCCTCGAATCCTTAAGCGGGAATACGATTGAGAATTCCGTTTGACCTTGAAACTTTGACCCTTTCTAATTCAACCAACTCTAAAATCACCTCCGCTGTCTATCGCAACTTCTATTGAATTGAATCTTTGAATTGAATTGAATCTTTATTGAGTCTAGCTATGTTCAGTACAAAAATTTACTGCTATTCTTTAGGTGACTCTAACAACAGATAATCTACTAAACTAAAAAACTTATTATGAATGAAATTAAGGCATGCGAATCCCAAAAATCTTACTGAATATGCGTTCCAAAAGCGAATTATGTCCCTATAGTACCCATAGTGCCCCTTACGTCATATATTTCAGTTTCAATCTGATAGAATCGGTAATGTACTCATTTATATGAGCTAAGCTTCAAAAACAAATCAATTTAAACTATAGCTTCATAAATGGTTTGGAAAACGTTCCCCTAATCATCCAGAATCTTGTTAACTTAAATATGACGGCATTTAGTAATAGTTTAACGTAAAAACAAGATCAGGACACAATTAGCATAACCGATTAAGTTAACTACTATACCAAAACATTATTCAATCAGTGCGTTACATTGGTAGCAAGAACTTTAACACAATTTGTTAAATACAATTATAATTGTTAAATTTATTGATACATTTCCACTATTCAAATGATGTGCAGTCTCTAGAATGCTAATTTGTATCTGCACGTTTCATGTAGTCTTTACTAGGTTACTTACATTGTACTAGGTTAAACATTAAATCATTAAGTTGAAAAGAATGGAGAAGAGCTTTAACGTTTAAGTAAGAAGTAAAATATTTACACTAAGCGAAATGCAAACATTCAATATGTTTAGAGGTGTAAGTCTATCCACGAAATTAGTCTTGGTTATCATAATTTTTAAAGGCGGGCAAGATTTGTAAAAACATTTCTCCCATTTTCTTGCATTACAAGTAACCTGATTTATCTTGCCGTTTCTCATTGTTTGCAACAAGTCGTTTGATTGAGCATAGACATTGGCCATTCCACCAATCAAAACAATTATCACAAGCATACAATCCACAAATATGAATAAGAGCACAAACATGGACGGAGTTTCCAAATTGTCAGCTTTCACCAGAATCGCTATAGTACAAGACGAAATAGTCATCACGCCAATGATTATTGTGCCTATATGGCCTCCCATCTGAATTTCATTCAACATTTTCAATAATAGTTGAATTTCTCGTAACATCAGGGCTTTGTGGTAAGTGGAAACTTTTCTCATTTCTAAACAAATCATTTTGAATCTGAAAAGAAAAAAATGTTTGGTAACTCGACAATAAAAGGTTAGGAATTTTTGATTGATTTCATTTACAACTTCAAGTCGTCAACCACGATCGCAGTTGCCAAGTTACTGATCACTCCTGCGGCAAACGCACCAGCGTCCGAAGCGATGGTCCAAACCCAGGTATTAAGTAAGCAAATTACTAACTTAGCTGGCAAGTAGAATGGAAAGTTTTCCGAGGTCTTTGGGATTAACCAATATCCTGCTAGTGATGGCTTCCAAGGATTTTGCCAGTGAAGACCAAAGACAAAGTAAAAAGGAACGACGTTCGCTGATAAGGTTATGTGCACAAGATATATATTCATTATACTGACAAGAGTGTTGACATTTATGTTTTTGAGAACTTTTGCATGTCTCTGATCAAATTGGATGAGATTGTTCAGAAGGGTCGCTACTTCTGGTGCTAAGGAAAACTTTATTGAAAATGCCAAAGTTTTTAAGAGCATTGCAGAAATAACAAATAAAGACTAAACTGAATGAAAGATATTAGGTCGTTTTCGCTATATTTCTTATCGAGATGTATGAGTGTTTAGTAAGTAAGTAGTTAATGGGTGCTTGAATATGATAATGTGTTTTTCGTATATATTTCTTCTCATGCTGTAGTCTCTACGAATCTAAAAATGTGGGCGGAATTCAGACTTTTTAATTCAGAAAATATTTTCACATTTTTGTAAGTACTATATTGAATGATGGATTTCTAAATCAAACATTAGTGATTTAAGAGAACTACTGATTGGATGGTAAGTTTTATAAAAAAAAATATGACCGAATGGAGAGAAAATCTATACTTTCCTAACTTTACCATGCCTCTATGGGTAAGGACATAAAACTATATTTACAGTTAAACATAGGAATTACATCTTCTGTAACTCTTGTCAACAATGAGTTGCAGGTTAGTAGTGGTTTCAGTCCTAAATTATTTCTTGAGATCTGGATGGCTCGTTGTTCGTGTGAGCCTGTATTGTATTACCCATCTTCTATTATCATCTATCCGATTCCTGACTTAGGATTGGTTGTTGCTATCACCATCATGCTGATCGGCGAAATAGAAGAGAAAATATCCCGTAAATAATAAATTCAAGTTCTTGATTTGAATTTACGTTGAAATCGTTACCCATATGATTAAATATTTACAAGAGTTTTCCTCTCTTCCAATATAAGCCGTAATTTAATTAGTGTGCGTTCACGATATGTTATGTAATGTTACTCGATCACAATAAAATATAATTTTGTTTTCGTTGTGAATTTAAATTGAGCAATGCAACGGGATATTTGATCCTTCATAATTAGCTGGTGTTAACTCATTCTCTGGAAATTAGCTGGTGTTAACTCATTCTCTGGAAATTAGCTGGATATAAATACTAAAAATTAAGTTTAGTAGTAAAACATTTTATTTCATTGTCCCATATTAAAAGGCGGCTTCATATTTTATTTTTGATAAAGCTTTCTCCGTAGGAGCGGAGCAACTGTGTTGGCTCAGTTAGTGGTAAAAATTCATACTAGTATGGTGACTAACAATGTTAGATAACTTAATTACAAAATCAAATGATTAAAAATATAAGTATATAGTCAAAATGATAGCATTATAAGCATGTACATAGTCAAATAAAGTCATTCGGCAAATATTTTTAATAACTAACTTACCGAAACAAGCGTTTATAGGATATCAAGCATAAAAAATTTAAATTAAAGCACGGATGGATAATTTCTAACTGAACAATAATACATTTTTTACGCTACGCTCTTCTTTCTCCACGTCTTATTTTCAATAAAACTACAGTTGAAATATTTCAGGAGAACGATGTTCAATACCTACGTAAATATTTTATGCAATGAGAAAGTCAGTTAATTTTAGAGGTTCCATTTCATTTCGAATTTCCAGCAGGCTTGTTTTTCCACAGAACGTTCGTTTTCTTGTTTTCTGGGCTATTATTCGTTTCAGTGAGCTGGATAAGAAGGACTTCAAAAGCTTGTGTACTAATGCTTGCGTAAAAAAGATAGCGTAGTCGATGGTAAAATGCGATTATCTAAATACTGACATTTCATTTTGTCTTCAGCACGCGACATTTTGTAAAGCAGCACTTGTAACACTAGCAGGGAATCACGTTTGTAAATTTTGTAAAAGCTTACATAGACTGTTCTGATAATACTAACAATAAGTTTATGTTCTAAAAATTTACGAAACATTTTCCACAAAATTTGATCCTGTCAAAAGTTTTGAAGCACCCGTGAAAGATTTGATATACGTAAGTGCTACGATACTGATGACACCTAAGTAAATATTATAACATTTAAAAAATCGTAAATTTTAATATTTTAAGTACAAAAACCCAATGGGATTTTGTTCTCTTATTTACATTAAGTACAAACATCAATGTGAGCTTTGTATGTGCAACGAAACTTTAGTCCTACTTGAGACTTTTAAGGGTTTGCGAACTTTTGGAACACCAAAAAAAATCAGTAATATGTTAACAAAATTTAATTGGAAGCATGTGCCAAAAACTCTATCCTTACCAATTAACGACAAAGTTCTCAAATATACATTTATTTTAGTTAAAATGTCAAATAAACTGTTCTGTCTATCATACAAATGGGACGAGAAACACAAAAGGTTTGTTTCATTCAACGAAAAAAGGTTTGGAACGAGAAGTGAATGGTAACTATTTCACTACGTTCTTTATTTCCTTACGTTTTACACTATCGCGTTGATTTTACAATTTGTAAACGCCATAGTTACGGATGAGGATCGGAATCTGATTCAAACGTTGATGGGGCTAATGCAGATTATCGCGGTTGGTGGGTGTACCTTTGGTAGATGGAATTACTCTGCCAAAACCTTGTCGTTTACAAACGGCATCAATAACCTCTTCTCATTTCTTTCGTGGCAGAAATGTAATCTTCAAATTAATTATAATTAAAAAGTAAATTTTTATGCTAGTATATATAATTAAACATGAATTTTATTAGATGGGGTGGATTTTAAACCTGCTGGATTCAAACATGACGTTCTAGTCCTTTTCGCCCAGGGAATGATAGCAAATTTATTGCTAGTTCCGCTGATTGCATGCTCAGCAGTGTTTTTGTTTCCTTGTGAGAGCAGCATTGCTGGTTATTTTTTATTGCCTGAATGCAATCCAAATTCGGAGGCAGTATTTGTTGGAAAAGAGTATCAATGGATTATTCGAATCATTCTAGTACTACTCTCTTCATTTGCTTGTTTGCTAACATGTGGCGGAGGATTCCCTGACCTCATCTTTGGTCTCATGGAGTTTTCGTATTTCTTGTCAGAAGCCATGAACATCTACGAAAGGTTATTATTTATTATCAGAGAACGAGAATTTAGGAATTGTCCTATTCTTTAATACTTCATCTATCGCAAAATGGTTTGACATGTGAACGAATCATGTAGAAAGAAATCGTTTGATGCTTGCATATTTTTCAAATTTTGTCCTATTTTGAAC
>JAQIXX010006164.1:0-12648 GCA_034700605.1 Willowsia nigromaculata
CTCGTTCTTCGGATGGACTCTGCCAAAACCATGGCGTTAGCTACCGACGCATCATTCGTGACACTTGTTAACCAAGCTTCTTCCTTTCGTTGAGCTATGAACAACAATATAGAAAATATTGCAAAATATTAATATACGATACAAAAATATTGTCACTTCTCGTAATGCGGCTTACCCATGATTTATATGTCCTGTTTCAAAATTTTCACCGCTTATTTGACTCTATTAAACTCAAGTGTAAACTGATTCCAAGGTACAGAATGCACTTTTCATGAAAACCAGCAACAGAAACTTTAAATTACCGTTACAAGTATACTTTGTAATATGATATACAAAGGTAACAGAAGATTTAGGTAAACTTATATTGTTCAAAACTTTTGTATCTTGGACCAAATCTCTGCCAGTTTCAAATTTTATTGCTAACTGAAGTTGGATATGATTTTGGTGAGCCAATTCGAATATTCCATCGCCTTCTACTATCTCAAGCTGGTAGAAATGTTTACCTACGTTACGTTAATCACTTTTGATTTGCAAAAGAAACTGAGAAGATGACCTTCTCAAATGTCAAATGCTCTACATAATAACAAATTGGTATACTGATTGATAACAAGCGGATAATACGAGGTACAAAGGAACGAATAATGACGTGGGAAAATCGGCATCAGTTAATGATACGATACCTAATAATTTATGGCATGGTAAAGGAACATTAGAAAGAGACTACAAAGGTTTCCGCGCATGAACGTAAATCTAATAAATTTTAAAATATAAATACAAATTGTGTGCTTGATGACTCAAAATCTGTAAAAGCGTTCGCGTTGGTGAGCATTAATAGGAAAGGAAAACGACGATCATTGGTACATGATTTACCCTGAAAGGAGCCATATAAGTTATTAGTATTGTCTTAGATTTGATATGCGATTTTGCATCATTAAGAAAACAATTATTTCTTGGAAATACAAAGCCAAATGTAAAATCTTGTAAACCAATTTTTTGAATCATCAACTAATCTTATTCTGGTAATGCTTTTCATTTGTAATGTGTAGATTACTTCATAGTTCATGTGGTTTATATGAGCAAATTGGGTAAAAATTCTCATCCGCTAGCTGCAATAATTAAATGTCCTATTACTGGGTAGCATTCAGCGTGATCAATTAATAATTATTACTCATATATTTATTGTCCAACGTAAATAATTTTGGAGGGGACAATGAATTGACTGAAGGTCACCTATGTCATGTCTGGTGAACCAATTTCTTTGCAAACTGTGGCTCTTAATAGCGCATTTTGCCTGAAGAGTTCAGGGACCTTTGTTGCAAACCTATCTTAATTATACACATGTTGTAATTTTGATTCTTAGTTTTGCATATAATTTCAAAAGAATTAATAGCATGGTTATGGACATGAATGCATGAAATTAAAATGTAACGAGCTCTGTAGTTTCATAAAGCATTAATGTTGAGTTAACTTTTAAAAAATTGTGTTAGAATCTATGACACATTGCTATTTTAATTGTCCATTCATGTGTCTAATCACCCACAGAAATCCCCATGGGTAAACTTGCCTTAATTGCAATCTAAAATAAGGAAAACGTTATAATTAAACTAGTTATAGTTGTTTGCTTGCATGTTTATACTTCCACTTTAATTGCTGAAAGGTTCCTTGCTTTGGGGGGCAAAAAACTTTTCAATGTTTAGAGCCAGTGCATATAGTTGATTTTAAAAACAATGAAATACACTAATGTATCGTAGTCGGGTAAAATTGATAAAATGCATTTTTGTAGATACAATTTTAATTGGAATTGACAGACAAGATAGGACTAAGCGAGAAGGCAGAGTAAACTTAAACGCGAAATAATATTTTATTGAATTTGTATATTTTCTAATTAATAAGTAACGAGCTATATTCAGTGCTAAACGGTAGTCTATGAGGTCAAAAGAATGAACGAAAACCTCAAATTTGTCTGATTTATTGTGTATAGTCACCAGAAGAATTTTAAAACTGTCGCTCAGTGATTCGTTTTGGCATGGACTGTAAATAATTACACTTTTGCAACATGAAAGTAACGTTGTTATAATAAGAAACCGTGTCAACTTTATGTGATTACCTAAAGCAAAAACGTGATTTTATCAAATGGTTGAACACTTTATATCTAACTCTTTTTGACGTAGTTTCATATGTGAAACATTTACACAGATAATCCTTTTGACACAAATATTTTACTTCTTGAAGTTGAGCAGTCGAGAACATGAGATGGAAGGCGTTACATATTAGGAAACACTCGTTACTGTAAATTATTTCTTTATGAACAAACTTCCACATCATAATTCGAAGCGGTTTGTTTTGTAGGATGCATAGGCATATAAAGAATATTCAAATGTTTGTTTCATTTGTTCATTTGTTTTGAGAAGAGGTCAAATATGACTACATTACATGTCTATTTCTAAAAGCATTTTCTATGCCGGAGCCCACTTATGCAAAGCTAATCCTGTGGGTGTAGACTCGTGGGACCAAAAAATCCAAATATTTTTATGCTGCTGTTGACAGATACACAGCAAAAACAAAATTATCTCTTGATGCATTGCTTGATATACCGGCAGTTAATAACTCATCTCTATACTTTAGATACATAACTGTAACTGTAAATAGATACTCATATTATGATGCTATCCTGACAATTACATTTTCACCACTGGAATTTTAGTTACATATTATTTCATGCGTCTTATTTCAAGTAAATTTTGATTGAATGTGTGACTTAATTCCCACAACCCTCATGCAATGAAAGAAGTGATTTTCAAATACTTTCTCTCGGTGACAATTTTTTTATTTCATTTAATATTATGTAGCTACATCAGCAATACCTCCAATACATGAACCTTTAATATTACATGAATGTTTACGATAATATAATATAGCTGTAATAAAAGTAGCTAAGCAGTCAGGCTTTTTTGAATGTGTGGGTAAAAGCATTCTTTGTTACTAGTAATTAATTCATTATTGACTTAACGAATTATGTTAAACTGTTACGCATCCAAAAAAGGGTTTGTTCTATTTTTGCTTTTGCAGGATGGAGTTGGTGCTTCGTAATTATGCTTTTCAGTTATTTGACTGCACTTAAATAATTGAGATGGTCAGTCGTTATGTTGCTATCGGTATGCGTTACATTGGACGCAATTTATTGATTTGCTTTAGTCGTACGAAAAAGTTTCTAAAATATTCTTATGCTTTCAACTAATTGTTTTCGTATTCTAAACACGTTTAGTTAAGTATCTTGCTGAGGTATTCATAATTTTAGCTATCATGTAACTCTGGTATTTTCGTGTTTCTTATTTCCAGAAAATGATTTACTGACAATATAAATAGGTATTAAGCATTTATTCATGAATAACAATATCCCAAGTACCAAAACCGACTGAATAATTATGATTCTTAGCATACCTATAAATATTGATAATTCCACATATAAAAAATGACGTTTTTCTCAAGCGCTTATCTAAGAGACTTACATATCTGCGCTGTATTTCTTCTATGTATTTTTGTATTACCTACGATTGTTTTTTTTGCTACGCCTATTTATTATTCACATACAATTTGAAGCGAAATATCTCAATATTTTAAAATTTACAGTTCCAACCATTCACATTCAAAATCATATTTTAGTACTTGAAAAAATTAGTAACAGCATTAGCATTAGATATACAAATATTGAAGCTTTCATACACGAAAAAGTATACTTTAAAACATTAATTTAGTAAATAATTTATGGCATGATAATTGTATCTTATTAATTGCAAATGTTGTCTTCAAAGATTACGTGTGAAATTCATGATGTTTTGCGCACTGTATACTGCTCACTGTTGCAGTTAAACAATAACCAAATGAAAAAATTAATCATTGTAATGAGTACATAAATAAAGTATGAAAAATTAATCACCCAACAATAAAAGTGACACAGTTAACCCACAAATTTGATTGAAAGTGTTCAAAAGTGTTGTTCTTTGTATGGAAAAGAAGGGTCCAATTTTAGTTTCAATTGGATAGAATGCCTTATATTGCTTACGATGTAGCAAAGTTTTTAATCGTGTTCGCCAAAACTGGAAAAATCTTTTTCTTTCCTCAACAACAATCACGGCAAACGCGTTAAGCCCAATTGTAACAATAATCGTACATATATCAAATCCAGCAAATACCAAAAAAAGCAGTGCTGGAATTTTCGAGTGAAACTTAATGCAGACAAACGTAGTCATAACATTGATTATCATCCCAATAAACATTACAAGGGGAAAAAACGCAACCCCAAATCTATTGAATTCCATGACAAACAAAGTGCACCCCTGATACACCGTCACAGCCCGGAGAAAACCTATTGACGGTCTAGGAGCTTTCTCTTTTCTACTAATATATTCAGACCGTAACATAAACTGACATTCAAATAGAATTGCGACAGTATAAAGCATAACTTGTGCAATAAGAACGGATGTAGGTAAAGCAACAATGAAAAGATACATGGAGCAAATAATAGAATTCAAAATAGCAATCCAGTGAAAATAAGATTCGTTTGTTAGTAACGGAGATAGAATTAAATGAGCTGGAGTAGACTTGCTGAAAAATGGAGTAGCTGTAACAGTTGCTACTCCAAACCTTGTAATCAGAACTACCATTTTCGCAATCACCTCAAACAAAATGTGTTCTTTCTCATGTGTTGCCTGATTTTTGTTAAGTTCACGCTTTTCGTATAGATATTTTGCTTGATTCATTATCCAGACTGCTGCTTTGCTTCGGTATTTAAACGTCCAGGCGCCTGCTAGTGCCAAAGAAAATAGAGCAAGGTAAAGAGCCTGTAGGACAGATTTTAAAATAGATTTCAAAGAGGAAGTTCCATTGGAGTTGTCAGTAGATTCTGTCGGAGTTTCCTTGTCAGCGGACGGTGATGATAGGGCCAAACTCAATCCAACCAGAGATGCTATCCAGATTAGAAGAACATTTAAATCTACAAAATAAGATACGAGCTTTTCTCGACGACTGTAGTTTTCGTGGAAAGTATGCATGTTTTGGGAATATTCCACTTTTAGTGGACGGAGATATTGCAAACCCTCTTGGAGCTTTAAAATTGAATCCCACATTTTTTGCTGTGAAAATTCTGTACAGACACAGTCACGACTATGGAAATGTTTTCATGACTGAGATACCTTACACTCAATTCAGATTTAAGCTACAGTTCACAGTTTGTAAACGAATGAAAACCGTTAGAGTTTATGCAGCGAAAAATTACCCAAAGTTTCCACCACAAACAATTTTGTGCCAATCCAGAAAATAGAAACCCTAGAAAACAAAATATTCTAAAAATGTAGAAATATGTATTACATAATTCATAAATGTATAATTTCATAATGTCATTTATCTTCATAAAAAGCATCCGGGTATTTTCGTTTCGCACAGGTGTCGTCGTTGATTCAATTGAAGGTCCAATTAGCCATGAATCGATCATTATTTATTCATTTGACAAGCATTATTTAGATAACCAACGTGACATTTACTATACTCATATAGATAGACATTTCTATATGACGTTATATTACACTTTACATGGAGAAAGAGAATTCTAAAGGTAAAGGTAAATCCTAACCTTTAGGTAAAGCTCAGAACTCTAGCCTTGTTAACATGAAACAATTAAAAGATGAACTGCTGTATTAACATTTCGGACAGTAACGTTCATAAGCATGATCGTGTTCAGCCAAAAACTTTTGCAATAATTATGGAAATAATATGAAAGCATTGAAATCCTTCCACTTTCCACTACATGAGTACTTAGACTGTCTACTGTCTAATCCTTATAATACTTGTCTAACAAATCAAATGTTGTTCTGGTTTTCAGAATATATCATAACAAAATTAGGTAAAATTGTTTTCCAAAGTCCAATTTATTGAACACATTTGTGTGGAGACATTGCTTTTACTTGCTTTGTAGTGTTGCTTATAAAGGATTCTTGTAATGATCAATTAAAAATAACCGATGTGATGTGTTCATTTACAATTTAATGAGTGCATCGTATTAAGGCAAGGACAATGTAGTTTTTAGTACTATATATTAGAGACTGTAACAATTTTAATAGTTACTATTTCAGACAATATGTAACAAGTAAATAACAAGAAAAACATGAAACTTTAATAGTACATTAAAAATAGTGTGTAACATAATAAAGCAATAAAAAGTTGGAAATGAAAGTAATAAGCACTTCAAATAAACAAACAGTAAGTAAATACTTCAAAAGGCTTTAAAATCGCATTAGTATTTTAATTTTTTTATTTCCAGATAAAATTTAGATCACTTGATAGTCGTTTATTAGCAATTGGTGGATTTCATAATTCATAACTAAGAAATTCGGTGTCTCACATAGCTAAATAAAGATTCTGACAAAAACGTAGCAGAAGCAAGTAGCTGGCCGACGATAAAAATAGCAAATATTAAGACTATATTTCCTTCCATTGACGGTCTCTTTAAATTGTTATTAGTGTCCTCATATTTTCATATTAAATTTCTATTGATCAGCCTGCTCCACCATTCAAATATCCCAGAATCTCGGATTGCAAAAATTCGTGTTAAGTTAAAATTCTAGGTGAAACATTTCCTTTTAAAATGAAGGTGTGGTATTGCGAGAAATATGTTTCCTTTTCAATATTTGTAACGCTTTTGAAGCCTTCTTCCTTTATTTTGTGGATATGAAGGGAGCATTTATAAGTTTGAGAGATTAATGCTACTTTTCTGCACGTTTTGAATTCTTGAAGCAAAATTTCTTCTTCTTTTGCCAATATCGTATTTAGGTAGGCTTTTGGGCAATAATTTGCCCCGAGTTTTTTACTATCCTTTTGAGTACGAAACTCTTCAAAAAATCATAACGCTATCTTTCAAGCAATGTTGATCATGTGCGGATGCAGTCTTGTACTATTGTATACTAGGCTATCCAATTTCAGCAAAGTAACACCTTTAGTGCGGATATGTGTTAAGAATACTTCATAAAGTCTTGAGTATATTCGAAACAATTTAAGATTGCTCTTATATCTGCTAATTTTCAATTAATTATTTATTAAGTTGCAATGGTCTAAAAATTTCCAATGAGGTTCACATATGCACGGAAAATCCATCATTTAGTAATTGCTCAACTGTTCCGTAAGAAAGAGTTCTTTTTGGTGCAATCATATTATAAACATTATTATTTTTATAACCATTGGAGAGAACGATTGCAGCTAAAAATACTCCTGCAATAAGAAATCTCAACGACAAACTTTCTTTCTTTCCATTTCACTTGTAAATGGAACATTCTGCTCTAACATTAATTTTACCAAGGATACCACGAATCTATCTAAACTAATTTTAAACTTCGTAAAGATTGGTGAAATGAGAACAACAAATGTGCATGTTCCCAGCAAACAAAGCCAAATAGAGTTATCAAATACACTGTAATAGTCACTCCGCAACTTATAAATCGCAAATTTTATAGAGAATCTTCAAACACTATCGGATACTGGTAAGTAATGGGACCGATGTATTTTTTATACTTTCACGTCAATACTGGAAATAGTTGGGAATAATTTCAGATGCTTTTGAGCACACCAGAAGAGCAAATGTTATTAATAATGTCTCCAACTGAATTATTATAATTTTTCATTATTGAAGCCCAAATATGACCGTGTGTCTTTGACATCATAATACTTAATGTCCAATATTACAGACTAGAATTTAATAAACATAATCTCCATTTCAAATTTTTTTAAAACTGCTGATAGATCCAGATTATAGATTAGGCATTTCGGTCAACGAACTTATATACAAGATATCGTAAATTTTGCAGGGGAAGTCATGGATAATGAATATGCGTACAACATGTCTACAACAGAACAGAATCGCCGTTTTTTCTATATTTTTTCCTGCTATTAAAACAAAAAATCACGGGAGAATTTTTTCATCGTAGTTTTATTTTAAGTAAAATTTTCCTTCACATAAACTAGGTATTACTTTCTAGTATTACTACTGCAAACATAAAAATCAATGTCTCCTCCTTTCAATATAAATATTATCTAGGATTTTCCCTGTTAGCAATACTTTATTACGCTCTCATTTACTTACGCACCATTCTGTCTCATTTTGTTTCTATCTCACACTTTGTCAAGGAAGTCACAGTTCCCAACTATCGAATTGTCTTCTTCTAGTCACGCTCATTTTTATATAAGACTGTCCTGCCAACAGATCTTACAGGTTTCCGAATATTTCAAAGTGCATGTGTTAAGTACCCTTTTTGAGACAGTAAACAATAGTTTTGTTTATGGATGTCATTGTAAATTGCAGCAACAATGTTCTGTATTCAGTTTAAACTATGTCGATTACATTGTTCTCTGTAAGAATTAACATCCTAGAAACAACTTAAAGGCTTGAAGGGAAAGTAGTGATTACAAATGCATACGGTAATAAAGTTGAGTTCAGGTCCTACAAATAATATACCCCTTTCAGATATCTTGTACTTTTACTTCGTAGGGCCATTCTTTGACTTCTGTGCTATCTCACAACTAAACCTTGCTGCTTACTCTTTAGATACTTGAAACTGAGGTAAAAAAAACCTTGTCTTTATTTCAGAAAACCTTTACAATAGTTGATTACCATGCAAGTCATTTTGTCTTAAACAGTTAACGAGTACGGGCGCAATAAAGCCAGCAGATATTAAGAATTTTAAGCGATATATATATTAAATGAATTTGAGTCATAATAGCTCACAGTCCCTGGTCATAGGAGTTTGACATCTAAATAGATAAACTTACATCTTCGTAAAAGCAGGAATAAAATATTTTCCCAGGGTTTAGAAGTTGTATCTTCAAACATTCAACATGACAAGCAAACATTTTGTAAACTTATTCAAAGTTACGGTTGTCACATTGTTTGTGCTACTACAATATTGTTATGGAGACCATGAAAAATCAGGATGGAGTTTCTATGGTCAGTAACAAATGGTTCTATTGGTTTCGACAAATTTTGATTTGAAGTCAAGAGATCTCTAAAAATATTGTGACTAAACTGTGTTCAATTGTCATCCTTGCTTTACAGAAGTCACTCCAAAACCCGGTGAATGTCCTCCATCTGACCCCGAGATGCACTGTTTTGAACGAAATGACATCTGCAAGTCTGACTGCGAATGTTCTCAAAAGCAAAAGTGCTGCTTCCAGGAAGACTGCGGATATTCTTGCAAGGAACCCACCGTATTCATTGAAACCATGGCAACTTGCGACAAAAAGATTGCTGATTCCATCAAGCCTGGAACTTGCCCTCCGCCTTTGCTCACTGTCTTATGTGCCAAGTGCCTTGATCAATGCTTGTCTGATTGTGAATGCGAAGGTCAGAAGAAATGTTGTCCACAGCCGGGATGTGGGAACTGGTGCAGGGACACAGCTGAGATTATGTATGGTTAACCCATGCATTAATTCTATAATATTTGGACTCCACACTCATTTTATCATTTTGAAACCATGCAATAAATAACACTAAGTTATTGTCAATAACAAATAACACAATTTGTATTTATTATCTGGCTGGCAGTTTAGTATAATATGTAATATATTTGCGATTACCAAAATGTTGTTTGTTAAAAATAAACATGGGTTTAAGATTTTTGAGATAAACTATTTGGAAGACAATTATAGTGTGCTACATAGAAAACAAGCACATCAATGATCTTTAACAAATGTACATAACCACGGGTTAATTATATTTTTCTGAACTTACGATCAAATTTATCTTCAATTTTAATCGTCATTTAGAGCATTTAAGTCATCTTAAAAATCAAAATTTCACAAATAGGATTCAAATTATCAAGTAATATTTTGCATTCTTGATCACCGAGCATTCTTTAGATGAATATTAAATGTTTCAACAGGACAGACTATAAGCTGAAAAAAGCAAATATCATCAGTAGTTTAAAAAGGTAAGGAAAACCGGGTCTCCCGGAAAACCTGCATAAGCTTTCATGTTGTCAAGCCGTAACACTCTATAAGCTAAGTTAACATTTACATAATCAGATCTCATCAGAATGCCGTCAGAATTTTGACTGACTGATATAATCAGAACATAGGATTATTATTCTTGTATTTCTTACGAACACTCTGCCGGTAAAATGATTCTTGTGTAAACCCACTCGATCCTTCTACTTTGTTTTAATTTGGATCTATAGAAGATACAAATCATGAAGAACAAGAACAGTAATATTCATATTTCTGATAAGTCTTTGAATGTTTTGTAAATTATTGCTGTCAGATGGTTTTGCCCAGAATGATTGATTTATAACTCAGAATTTACAAATTTTTGTTGTATTGTCAATTTAAACCTTATAAACTTATACTGGATACAATTATTTTGAGAAAAACATTTGGTAGGATTTATTAACTTAGTACCTATTTTTTAGTTCATGTATCATGAAAGGTTGTCATATGAAGTCTTCTTGAGTTAATACTAAATAGTTATTGCCATTTATCTAACCGCTAGTCAAATTATTATTTAACTTTTATAGTAAACATGGTTTTCGCATCAGATACAAGATACAATAAATGATAAAGAATCATGGATACTTATATTGTATGGCATAACTCAAGAAAACATAAGTCAGTTCTGAACAGATACCTTACAATTATCACAATTAAAAACTTCTTACCATATATAATTGTAATAAATGTTTAGTTCAGACTTCCGACCAACCCAACGATTATGTGAACTTTCATAAAGCTCCTTTTCACCTTCTTGTAAAATAAATAAGTATTCGTATTCTTTTCAAATCTGATATTTCCCATTTGATTTCATTCGAAAGCTAGGCACTTTAAAAAAACAGCGGAATATTAACAAATTGTTATAGAATTACAAAACGACCAAGAAAATATTACAATGAGTTTATACAACACTGTTAAAATTGCTGAAAGCTCATTTTTCCAGCATGTAATTAGAAATCCCAGAAGTGATATTCGAAGTCTAATTCGTAACCAAATTCGCATATCTGAAAGCGCTTTACGTAAATGTGCTGTAGTAAGATCAATAAACGCGCCTTCGAGCAATGTAGCCTATCACAGTTCTACCGGCAACAAATATTTTAGTTGGGTTGTCTTCCTACACTGTTCAGTACTTGCAATTAAAGCATTCTTCTGCATACAAGAATTTCAAAACAAGAGACATGATGGGATTCCAGGTAGTCTACTATTCAAGATACTTAACACATATGTTTTTGGAGCATCAGGATTACTTTATTCGATCACACTGAAACTTAAAGCGGTGGAACTGGTTTGCATTTTTAATACTTTATCGGACTCGAGACAGTTTCCTTTGAATATTGTTGCGAATTCAAAGATCATAAAAATACAGATGTATCAGGGTTCAGTTATTTCTGCATTGGCATTTGTTGTTGGTTTATTATCAGTACTTGTAATGACCAATGTCGAACCAATTTCAACTGCTTTGGAATCCATGCTCATCACGCAGTTTTTCCCTTTATTTAGAGTAATTATGAGTGTCTATGAATCTTGGATGTTTCTTTGGATATGTAGCACGGGATGTTTAAGTTTTTTTAACGGAATGTTTCCATGTTACGCAGCAATATACGCAGGATCCAAAAATTTAGTTGAATCTGTATTAAACACACCAATCCAGGAATCAATGTGGAAATATAATTACATTCAAATATTTACAGCACTCGTCAACCATGCATTCCAGCAAGAACTTGCTATGGGTTTCAAAATCATCGGACTTACGATACCATTATTCACTCTTCTTGTTCTTCTGAATAAAAAGCAGCGAACGACATTGTCTTTAGCAGTGCTCATATTCTATATGTATTTTTGTTTGATTACATTAATATGTTGTGTGGTTGGATATTCGTTTCCCTGTCGTGCAAATAGGAATAGCAACATTGTAAAAAGTAAATTGAAACAAGTTGTAGAGAAAGGGTTTC
Organism: Willowsia nigromaculata; assembly: GCA_034700605.1. Taxonomy (NCBI): domain Eukaryota; kingdom Metazoa; phylum Arthropoda; class Collembola; order Entomobryomorpha; family Entomobryidae; genus Willowsia; species Willowsia nigromaculata. Next base: position 11,979 of record JAQIXX010006164.1, read on the forward strand.
TAAAAGGTATAATAAAATACCGGAAGAAGGAAATATTTCTTAGAAGAATCAAAGCTCACTACAGTATTAGATTAAGATTTGGATCTGTAAGCTACTACAAAGCAAACACATCTTTATTATTAGTTCATCATCTTATTGAAAAAACTGCAAGCTTACTAATAGTCATAAATGTTTACTAGGAACTCTAGATTGAAATATAACTTGTAACCATATTTTAAACTAGAGTAACATTTTGTTTGAATCATATTTTTAAGTATAATTACATATTTCTTTGCATTGCATATTAAATATTCACATGAATTCTAATATGTAATAAGATGAGTAGAATAGGATAGAAAGACACAAGCAAGTGTATTTCAATTAAAAATCAACGTTTGCACAACTAAATTGCATGTTGCCATGTGCTGTGTCATGTTTTGAATACAATTAAGGAGTTAATAATGAAGAATATGAATTTATATAAATATTACAACTTAATATAAAATGAACTATACAAATGTTCCTTATTAACATAAAATAGCCACAGGACTTGCCTGTCAAAATATTGTTTAAAAATGACCTGGTTAACAACGCAAAAATTACCTTGTTTTAACTAGTGCTGTTAAATGATCTAAACTTGAATCATTCAGAATGGTTCAAATGGTTCGATTCACGGTTCAGTTCAATACCA
>JAQIXX010006165.1:0-12644 GCA_034700605.1 Willowsia nigromaculata
CCAGCGAAACCGTCAACCGGGTGACCCAATAAACCCCGGGTTTAAACGGGTCTGCCCACTTACATTAAAACCCAGCGTATATGTCTGGATCGAAGCAATACTTGCACAATGCTTAGACAGACAGAATAACCAAAACAGTAACTACCTCATTCTTACAAAACGTATTCAGTAGTTACAAAGTACTGCATATAAACTTCTGTCAGTCAGGGCCAGTCGACCAAAATAGGTCATATTTTTATACAATGTCATCAACTTTCCGCCAATCCTTCACCATTTCTAGAATAAGCGACAAAAAACGCTTATCCGTTTCTAAGTACTTGTACATGTTGGGCATTAAAAATGTGGGCGGTAATTACTTCTTGTCCCAAAATCATCAAAATATCTGGTAAATTATTCACTTTATGTTTTCCGGAAAAAACTGCAAATTTTCAAATCGTACGATTTTTAGAAGACAAGTGAGTATGTTCAAAAACCACGTAAATTAATAACATAAATTATAGAAAACACTGTATGTTAATTGTAACGAAAGATATGTAAGTTGGTTTACAAACGTCTAGCTTGCCTATATCCTTAAAATCACGTGCCCCATGAAATTTCCATAGATTTCAAAAAATCTAATATGTAAACATATTTTAAATTAATAGAAAAATATCATATACCTTCATTTAAATAATCTTCACTACTGTTTTTATAATAAAAAAATGTAACTGTTTTAAGAACTGAATCACATGATATGGTAGTAAATCTCATTTGAGTTACTTTCAGAGGCGTTCTCAGAGTTACGCAATATGGGGCTACACTAAGTTTTTAATCTATTTTTGAAATCTACATTTAAAGGAACTATACAAAATTGTTTATCCAATTTAGGAAAAATGATTTTAATTTTCAGCATGTTTTAAAATAAAATTAGAAATTTGCAATCCATTCCCCCACACTTTTTCTCTCTGTCCATTCAACCAATCTTTTCCATGCATCCGGGTTTTGACTGAAAAATGGTTGTTGATTGTTGGATAAAGGTTATGGAAATTTAAAAAATATTATTCCAAGTTTAATCTCAATTAATGTTTTGTCTGAATATTTTCAAAGATGATACCGGGTACTGATAACTCAAACCGCTTTACCGAATGTAATGAAATGAGAACCTTTAAATGCCCTCCACCACCGCTCCTACCTCGCTTATGAATGTTCATAAATTAAATCAATTCAACCGAAAAATAAAATAGGAGTTCCTTATTTTTCTTCTTGATAGATTTATTACATATCATTAAATTTGCATTTGCTACAGCACTGCTTCCTTTTCTATTTTATGTACATTAACGACATATGCTCATTTTATACTGCTATTTTTAATTGGACGTTTGGCAATATGCCAAATTTTATGTTTTTGATCCCTTTTCATACTTAATTTAAGTACAAGAATTATCTCAAAGATTACAGTAGAATACAAAAGTTTATGAAATACAAAGCATGCTTAATAACGAAAGGCATAATGCGCAAAATTTTGATTTCGCGTTACAACTGCGAATTGTTCGTTTCCATTTTAATTCTTATTTTATCAGATAACCAGACAGGAAATTCTGTCCATCATCACGTTTTTCCATTACCTTTTCCGACTTTTGTAAATGCACTACTTTTACAAATGAATATTTGCATTACCTGTTGCCACCACTTATTATAAAACTGAATAAATCCGACAACCACATCGTAGGGACAGGTAATTACGGAGAAATTCCTTATCCTAATTGTGTGCAATATCTTGTAAGCTCTGTACCCCTTGTGTAAAACCCTCTTGACCTTGAAACTAACAGTTTTTCGAACCTCAGCTGCAAAAGTACAGATTGATATACTTAGTCCACACAGCCATACGACAAATATTACCAAAACGTTTCCACTCATTGTCGGCTTTTTTAATTCCCGAAGTTCATCAATTGAACGTGTATCACTGCTCGCTTCACTGATGTATTTGTCCCACCACTCCAAAACTCCAGTTTCCATAATTTTCTTAAATCGTAATGACAACCACACGGGTACATTGCCCTCTAAATAAAAAACAGTATATGGTTTATAAAATGACTGCTTGCTCAAATGAACGTAGTCAGTCGATACATTCGCAGTCCGCAATAACTTGGAGTATTTGTTCCTCATGTAAGTGGGCAGAATAAGAGCTGAACGTTTACAATTCTTCAAATTTTCCCACAGCATTTCCTTTTCCATCTTAAAATAAATGCGGTTAAAAATTTCTACGTCTTCAAAAAAGTATTTAGACTTTTTAGTCGTTTTAATCATCTTTTTTGCCAGAGCGAAAGCTTTGGATGCGATCATTACTGTAGATGGATGAAGCGACGATACATTGTACAATCTTTCGTCCATTAGGCTCCCATTTACTTTATCACCGTACCAGTCCTGATTGCGCACGAACATTTCTGACTTCAAGTCAACAAAATAAACTCCATATTTCAATATTCTATGATTTTTAACAATCTCCAAGTTTGGAAACTCATAACCATATATCTTAAGTCCATCAACATACGAATAGGTTGTTCTGGTGTTTAAACTATAGTGGTCAGATATGAAGTTGTGAAGTGTATTTGGGTGTACAGTTTTACGGGGGAGAACCATGTTGTAAACGTTGTCATTTTTCCATGCGTTGCTCAACAAAATAGTGGCTAGGTAGAAGAAGCACAGGACAATCCTGGTTATCAAAACTCTTCTCGTGACGCTTTCCGTGATGTCCTGACCAATATACGCCCGCACAATTGTGTCCAAGTGAAAACTCACAGAATTTATTTTATGGGACTTGAGTATTTTTAAGATCCTCACCATACAAATACTCGATACTATAATCCACAACCAAATTTTTGAATTAAATACACTGACAAGCTCATGAAACGCAAGTGATTCTGAGGTAGCTGCACCGCAAGCAATTATTCTTAGACTGTTTACGTTATCCGGAATTGAGATGGGATATTGCTCTGGAAGGTAGCTAGAGTATTTTGATACCTTAAGATCCAACTCTAGCGTATTTTCGGGAATGGTCCACTTTCTAAAAACTCCATTTGCGCACTTTACGGGATTCAAGTTACCCACAAAAAATGTTGTAAGGTTATTAAATTTACTAAATATCTTCATTAAAACGTTGACGTGAGCGTGGGCAATATTCTCATTGATGGAGTTCTGGGAGAGAAGCAGGGATTCACTAAACCTGTTTCTACAGTGCTTCTTTTGAAGGCTGAACTCAAGATACCTGAACACTCTGATCATCAAAAGGATTGATTTTGGAGTGCTTAGCATGGCCATGTCGCCGTGCAGATTGAGACTCAAAAGTATTTGAAATTGGTTTGGACGACATTCCTCACAATAAATGTATCTCTCTGATCTATTGTAAAATATTTTTGATATCAACCAAACGGTGTGACTCATTCGTAGAGGTTTCCCAGAATCCCTCGCTTTCACCAATCGCTTAGAGACTGTAAACCAAAAAAGTTTCTTCAGTGATGTCATGTCTGTTGTGTTTGAAATTAAAACAGTTCGCCATGCAATAGTGGACGGTAAAATGAATTCTTGGGAATACATTGAAGTCAGAAATATATACGGGTGCCTGAACAATCCACCACTAACCGTCTTCATTTTTGGAATAGAAATTGGTATTTGAACTTCAGACTGCCAAGGTCTTGATTTCATGCTGAATGAAACGAATTCTATCTCAAAATAACAGCACTTGAGTTCTTTTTGGGGGTATATGCAAGGCCTGTGGGTCAACCAAGTGATGGTGGAGTTGCTAACGTAGGTATTCAGTGGAAACCAGTAGACCTGTGCCTTAAACCGATACGTGACTAACGGCCGACTCACCGCTGGGATTAGTTGTCGCAATATAATGGGATGCTGAATTTCCTTCGGAATGTCAAGCCCATAATAGTTGTCAATTAGAATTAGGCTGCGTCGAGAGCCGAATATTGAAGTGAAAAGTGTCAGCTTACTTAGTGGTAATACTGACAAACTACGGTAAGTGTTTAAATCTCTAGGGATGCTTTTGAACTCATACACCTTCTCAAAGTATTTCTTCTTAGAATATATTTTAGAATAATGGTTGGAAAAATCTGTGAGACGAGCATCTTCGTACAAACTTGCGTTGCCACTTGTGGCTTCGTGAAAACAGAAGCACAGCACAAGAATTGCCGTGTACATGGTAATTGATTTTAATGTACGATTATATTGTCTTTGGTTATTTTTGACGTAACAGTTACAGGTTTAAAAGTACATTTTGAGTTTTTCAATATCACGTTTGTAGCAAATATCTACAAAAGTTGAAACTGGAAATTCATATTGAAACCTTCAACCAATATTGCTTTTAGAGAATGATAGGTTTCAGTTGCAAATACTTTGTGTCAAATAAGTTCTGTTGGTGTTTAAGCCAATATTAAACTTTATTTCAGCAAACACTACCAATCAATAATTTCAGTTTTATAAGCTGTTGCATAGGGTATATCCAATTATTTAGTCTAAAACAGTAAAACTTTGAAATGAAATCATGCTAATTTAGGGTTTTAAATAAATTTTGGAAAGCTGATGTAAATATTTGATTATAACCCAATACCTAGAAGCAGAATTCAATGTCGTATTTGCTCCACTTGCAGTAAAAGATGAAATCTGATGGATTTTCTTCATTTAAATAAACACGTTTTTCATAAAATAATAATAATAATTTCTTGTTTTATAATCAAAGATTATGGCAAACGAGCAACTAAATTGTTTTGGAGAAAAATATATTAGTTGTAATTTGAATGTGTTCAAAGTCAAAACAGAATGACTTTTGCGAATATGAATTCCCGAATATATGAAATTATTAAATAGAAACCCTTAGGAAACCTGGATATCAAATTTTTTAAATTAAAATTATGCTTAATTTGAAATAGAGTATAGCACCACTGACGATCTATCAAAAACTATCTTACGTGGACAATTGAACGTGTAGCTTTTCACCACGCCAACACAGCGTATAGTTTTCATAATTTCTTTAAACATACATACAAATGTGGTTAAATCAACACATGCAAAGATAGACATATTTGGTCAGGTCTACCTTTTAAACAGTGGAGACTCACGAAAGGCTTTAAAATTAATTACTTTTTTATATGCATAAAACACAGATGTGAAGGTACTTGGCTTGTCTTTAGTGTGCTCAGGTTAATTGTTTAATGGACTACATTTGTATTACCCAATAATTGTAAGGTAGCTCATTTTATTAGCAGGCAAGTCGGCTATTGAAAGTCACCTCGCGTGCATGGCCAGTGTTTTTTTGTAAGAGGTGTTGCTTAACACAACTGTATAGACGATGGATGATGATAGTAGTTAGGTTAGGTTAGCGTTGCAAACTAAAGTTATTTACATGAAGGTAATTTGACACGCATATTTCAGATCTTCGTCATCTAGAGTTGCTTGTTTGATCCTTAAACTTAGGTTGACTATGTGCAGACTTGTGCGGCTACTTACAAATAGTTGAAGCAACTGAAGGTAATTTTTTTGACGGGGAATAAACGAAAATGGTCCGATGAGGCTTTGACATAACCCCTGCGTGCTCCTTGAAATTAGTGTGAGTGTATTACATTGGCTTACAAAAGGACATGAAATTCTTCTCTTCGTGGATCAAGGCAACGTGAGCTCTGATGCGGTGAAGTTTTCACGCCTCAGAGAACTTGCATTGATTAATTTTAAACTGTAATGTATTGACGTTCAAACTCTAGCTTTTTTGTAGGCTGTACAGCCCTAGCCTTAGAGGAACTTGAACGAATACTAGCAGAAAACGAGTTAAGATATAAGATGCTTGACATACCGAGAAGCATATTTATCGTCTTATGAAAAAAAATTAATTACAATTTTTTCCTACCTGATAAAGTTTGTCGATTAAAAAATGTCATGAAATACATATTATCTCATTTTAGATTAACAAAAAGACATGTGGCATGAGCACACATTTATTTTATAAAAAAATTTACTGAAATCTAAGCCCAGCAATATTATTTACCGGGAATCAATTTCACCAAAATACTTTTGATGTGAGGAAAAATGAAATTTTATGATATTTAAATATCAAATTTTGTCACTAGCAAATAATACGGCCATCAGAAATTATTGATTTAAGTTGGAATAGAAAAGGATTTTTGATTTGGGTATTTTCAACTTGAAACCACCCTTTTGAAACGCTAAAATGTCGAAAATTTAAGAGAAATTGCATAAATGGTAAAACTTCACTACCATAAATACATTTTATATTAGATTCTTTCTATGAAAAATATTATTGTCGACTTAGCTCATTTAGTGGGAACACTGCTTAACCACGGTATGTGTTTAAATCTCTATGGATACTTTTGAACTCATACAATTTCTTGAGGTACTTAGGATATACTTTAGAATAATGATTGTGGAAGTCCGTCAGACGAGAACCTTTGTACAAACTTCCGTAGCTACATGCAGCTCCGTGAAAATATAAGCACAGCACAAGAATTGCAGGGTACATTTTCTCAGTTGCCACTTATTTTTGCCTTTTCTATTGCTTGGTATTGGGTTGTGCTTTGCAAGATGAAACGAGGCAATATGTCTGCTGCAGTTTCAAGACTTTAGTGATAAATCTGAAAATTTTAAGGCACAATTTTTTCCCCTTTGTGATTTGTCAGCAAGACTTTTTCAATTTGTACCTTGATAAATCATTTTCATTTCCTAGGACCAGTTCCACGATGAAAAGTATTGATATACGACAAATGAACTTAAGAACCTTCCATGTATATTTAAACGTTCGAATATGGCCCAAAAACTTCACATGTGCATACTAGATTTTAAGCTACTATCACGTCGTTATTTTTATTTGTTACGGTTGCTAATGAAAGATTTTAAAAGTATACTTTGAGTTTTTGAAAAATAAATATGTAGCGATTGTCTATAAAAATGGATGGCCGAGGTTTATATTGAAACCTTCGAGCAATATTTTGTTTAGAAGATTTAAGTTGAATTTTTTTTATGAAATAAGTTCTGCTCTTGTTCAAGCCAAGCTTTAACTTTATTCCATTAAATAATACCAATTAATATATTCACGATTTTATAGATTATTAATATGGCAAAACCATTTTTTATTAAAAACAGTTAAACTCTGAGGCCGAATCTTTTTCTTATTGGATTTCAAATAATGTTAGGATAGATGATGTAAATTGTCTATTTTAACTCAAAACCAGGAAACAAAAGCCAATGTCGTATATATTCGACTTGCAGTAGAAAATGTAATCAGGTCGATTTCCCTAATTTAAATACATAAACTAGTTATTCATAGAATCAATCATTTTTCTTGTCTAATAATCGATGATAATAAAAAACGACCAACTTTATTGTTTTGGAGAAAAATATATTAGTTGTAATTTCAATGTGTTCAAAGTCGCAAGATTAATTTCGCCCATATGAATTCCCAAAACAATGAAATTATAAAAAAGAACCACTTAGAAAACCTGGATATCTAAACTTTTGAAATAAAAACATGCTTAAATCAAATAAAGTATAACACCACTGACGATCTATCAAAAACTACTTTATGTGGACAATTGGAAGTCTGGCTCTTTACCACGCCAACAAAAAATATCGTTTTCATCATTTCCAAATATATTGTCCAAAAAGCAGTTAAAAACAAAGTTTCAAACAGAAACTGCAAAGTTTGGGAGGTGCAAAGTGGTTGAGGGAACTTCGGGGCGAATTGAGAATCCACAATTTTCACTCCTCTTCCCACTCCTACTTACACAATCGCTTAGGTTCGATCACAGGACCACAAATGAATCAACGAATATTATATATAAGGCTACAGAGCCTTATTATCAGCGCTTACTGTAAAAAGAAAACCGAGAGACTTTCTTTTGGTGCAAAAATGAAAATGCTAATGCCCTTCTCTTCAGTAATTGAGAAAGTGTCGTTTAAAATTGGTAACAAAACTGCAACCACCAAAAGAATTGGGTTTGGTTATGTTTTTAAATATTTACGAGAATGATTTATAAATTGCAATATTTTGTCTTGGTATAGTTATTCTAAATATGTGCAGAGCAGAATGTTTATAAATGTTCATAAAATTACGAAAGAGCGTAATTTCATAACTTACGGTTCGCAAAAACCATTTAAGTGAAAAAATATGCTTATATGTCACGTTGAAGCAAAGGCTTTCAGTAAAATATTTCTTGCGAAACTCCCCATTCATTATTCATGTCTTTTTTATCATTATGCTAGACAACGCGTAGATTATATGAAAAATGTACAATTTATTAAACTGTTTTGCTAATTAAAACTTTTTGTAACTAGAGATTAATTTAAAAATCAAATTCCTCAGCAAACACTTCTTTTCTTCTCGTACCAAAATGATAATTAGTTTCGTTTATAATTTCTATGAGCTGTAGGCTTCTTGACACGATTAGTGGTCATCTGAAACATTTCGCTGAGAGCAATGATAAGGACCAAGGAGAATTAGAATCATTGTACCATTATAATACTCACAAAAACCAAATTTCTTGAATCTTATGAAACTCCATGCTTTATTTTATTTATACTTATTACATGGATCACGTTCAATATTGTGAGTGGTCTGCAACAAACATTTAGTTAATTAAGAATAAAACAAATATCATAAAATACAGTGAAAAATCAATTGTTTCATTTCTTGTTGCAAATGTAAATTTTCCAAATGTTGTAAAAAAAATTAATAAGCTAGAGTCACAAAATATTGTTAAAGTAAATCAAATCATTATATGAGTTAACTGCAGAAATGTTGCATTTAAATCTAAACGAGTTTTGAAGGCTGGTGAGCAGTTACCAAATGATGAAGTCTATTTTGAATCTAATTGGTTAAGATAAAAATTTGATTATGATTTATGCAGACCACAGTCGTAATTTTTATTCAATTAAACCCGAATTAAAATGTTCCCAAATTTTTTACAGAATGTCTCTTACATTTTTTCTGTGGCAGTAACTTATTTTCTTACAGACATGGAATGCAATTTCTTTAAAAGATAATTGAGAACGGTTCTCACATAATCCACTCAGCGACAGAGACCGAATTACCTCCGTTGAGGTTAAGGTTACCCTATGTACATACCTTGCAATGAACAAATTTCAGTAATCCCGAGGCATTCTGTACTAATGCGATTGGATGTTCAGGTCGGCCTTATCTGAGTGTTTATTTCTCAAGACTTTTATTCGTTTAGAATAAATGATAAACAATTTAAAATGTGGATTCTCAAAGGGGTATGTGGTATTATTTGTAATAATCCGCTGCTACGTGACTATGGAAAATGTGCATTTTTAATACCATTAAAATGCTGTAATTTGCGTGCAGTGGCACAAGTATAAACAAACAATACGTACAGTTGCATTAAGAACACTCTAATTTTGTAGTTATTCTCTAGATATTAGTTTCTTCAGTAACAGTAGCTATCAACAAAATTTAATTTACTAAAAATAATTAATCATACAAAACCTTGAAAATAATATCCTTACAATAGAAGGCGTTCTCGAAGTCAATATTGGACATTATGTCAATTTTAACTTGAATAGTACGTCAAGAAATGAAGGTTAGCATTATGTCAAAAATATTGGAGCATATAAATAAGTTGCAGCCACCTTAATAAATGTCTTCTTACCGACAAATGGAAAGTAGCAGAATGAAAATCTTGTAGTCATAATTTAAATGTACAAAGTTATCTCAAATTTAAAACAAAAAATTATTACAATATCATGTTAATGGTAAATTTAAGGCAAAATTTCAATATTAAAGTTTTATTGTTGCTCCTTAGAGTTTTTCGTTTAAAAAATGCTTTAATTCAGCCACTGGCATTAACAGACGATACACCTCATTAAGTATTGCAAAGATTTATTTCGTAAAACAATAAAACTACATAGACTTTTTGTGCTAGCATTCCTTGTTTCATTTGTATCAAAGAATTTTCATAGTCTGAATTAGTAAATGGGTTCAGAGTCTTAACTTTTAACACTGATCATTTTCAAATGCACTTGCTTGTCTACTTTTAAGTGAGATTATTTTTATGGAGTAAGTACCAATTTCTTAAATGGTTTTTGATTCGTATGGTAGTAAACATTAGCATTCCTTACAGTTTGCAAGATGTATCGTTAAAGCTGGTTGAATATTATTACGATTAATATCCGTTGGGCAAGCAACTATCGTTGAAATGAAAGATATTGGAGAGCACTGAAGGTAAAGACTCTTGCAATTTAGAATAAATTATTTTAGCATATTTCTCATTAAACCATGCTACACCTTTTAATATAAAAACTTCAGTAAAATTAAACATACAAATTTCTGCTTCACTTTCAATTTCTTATAAAACTTAGATCATAATGTATTATAAAAAATGCATCAATATGCAAAAAATTACCCGATGAGGTAAAAATAAGTTGTTATAGCAAGCACATTTAAAATCGTGTACTCTGCCCTCTGAATCACATTTCAGATCACGCATAAACATTCAAATTGTTAAACTCTTTCCAAACCAATGTTACTGTTAATATGAAAGGATTAAATGAAATAAAATTGGCTTAAAATGATCATGTAAATATTTTCCGTCTTCATATTTTCTAAATCAATGGTTGATGCAAATTTTGAAAGTGGTTGAAACATTTCGTGGTCTGCAGCAAAGTCCTGCGCCAACAATAATCATGATTATCGCACGCCAAAACGGAATTTTGCACTAAATACTTAAGCTTTACTTGTTTTCAATTCAGGATTTCTGAGTTATGTGACAATATACCAAAATAGCTGGGAATATTTTTTTCCCTCCTACTTCTGAGAACTTGGAAAGCTTTGGTAAGGAGTATATTTAAAAAGTTCATAAATTTTTAATCATTATTTTTTCTTGTTTATGCTATCAGTGATACATGGTCGTTATTTGATGATGAAAGCTGGCTAATTGTTCTTCTCGGGCGCAATTTTACAGCCAATAAATATGTAATTGCTATATTTCCGACAAATATACACCACCTACAAAACTGCATTAAATAAAGCCAGAAACAATTGTAATAAATATATTCTAATTTGTATTCATTCCACCTGCGATTCTGTTCAGATATATCACCAGACATTGCGAATACCTTTTTACGATTTAGAACAGTTAAACTCTTAAAACAGAATAATAATAATAATTACAAGTTAATTTGTTACATTTTTAAATTGCGTCTCTATGCATATGAATCAAGAAATACCTGCAGAAAGCCCAACACGAGTTGGAGTGTTTTACCAATCCGAAGCTGTAGGACGCCATTACTTTAAAACATCCAAAAGCTAAATGATATACAATTAAAAATATAAGCCTAATGATGGGTAAAAATGGTGTAAAAAAGGAAGGCCGCTATAAAGAACTGTGTAATTTTAATAGTCTAGTGTAAAGAATTCAAAATAATTGCGGTAGCAAGCAATTTTCGAAGCAGAATTTAAATTGCACTTTGTCGGTTGGGCGTCCTTACAGAAATAAAAACTAATTACTTTTTTAAATTACAAAAATCTATTACCATACCAATTTCTTGAAATGCTTGGTCTTCAAAAAAACTGCCCTAAAATCAATTGCCCTTGCTTCAGATCGAAGAGGGGGTTTCTAGTAACTTGTCCTTATCACGTAGACTTTTTCAACGAAAGCCTGAAATCAATGTAAGATTTATTATAATGCTAACAGTAAAACTGGTATTTCAAGTTTTTATTGCTATAGTTACTATATTCCCTTCTGAGAGTTTCTCAAATTTGGAGGACGCCAACGTCTTGGATATAACGAAGGAGATTTCAGTATTCAGTCATTGTGTCGTCCACGTAATTTTAAACGTTCTGGAAGGAGAATGCAAGATCACCAATGTAAGCCCATACAAATTTTTTTATAAATTAATGATACTAAATTAATTTGAAGTTGTACAGGTTTCCAAACGTGGCACATCATATGACCTCAAACCCTTCAATTTTCCCCAAATCGTATCATTTCATAAATTCCTCGGGCATGAATGTACCCATCCACAGCGTCGTTCCTCCAACAAATTCATATTTCGAGCACCACCTCAAGCAAAATTGAGATGCTACGTTCACCTCTTCATCGACTCAATACAATGCGACATATTCAAAACCGAGTTTGACTTGCAATTATTTGACCCAATGTTAGACTACAGATTAAAAGTCACCAGAGGCACCAAGCAATTCGAAGTAAAAGGCGGAAAATCACAATGGATTTTTATCCACGTCTCAAAAGACAAAAGCCAAACAATCCAAAAGCACTTCACATCGACTGACGACATATTTTTCAAAGCGGATTACCGAAGTGTATACCGCCACTTCTACAACAAGACATGCAGGACATGTTTCTACTGGAAAACCAAGATTGATGCAATTTCAACAAAGGTAATTTTCCTCGCAAAGTATTCACACAATCTTCTAGCTTATAAGGTCACAAAAAGTTATGTAGCTTCTTTACGTGAGGTGTACAAGCCCTTTGGAGAATGGGCAACAGACCTTTGCACCGAAACATTTTATCAGAAGAATGCCGGTAGTTTTGTAGCCAAGTCTGCAAAGCTAGCGCAAACACACATAAGGGCATGTATCAGCGACTATGCAGAAGACAGGGTTAGTATGAAAT